>JAODXP020006161.1:0-54611 GCA_027497455.2 Sardinella longiceps
TGAGATGTGTGACCCAGCTGTAAGGAAAAATTAATGTTTCTGTTTTTGGTCTTTAGGACCTGGAGTTACATATGTGGGTAAGACCATTTTGGTCTCAGTGCATGCGTTGTCCTAGCCTGACACGCCAGACTATATCATAAGAATGTATAGTCTGAAGACCACTGATAGACTGTACCTCAATGGAGGGGCGGGTGATTGCGTTGTCTTTCAAACTGCCTCTCCACGTAATAGGCTAGCGTTCCAGCCAGTGGTACCAGCTGGTATATCAAACTTTTCCCGTAGCCCGTCGGTAACACGGCAAAGACATGTTTTTCAAAACGAAAAACTTCAGTGCACTTTCTTGTTTCACTTTCAAAGAAAACGACAAGTGCAATTCGTCCGAAACTAAAGCCAAAGACGATTCTGCTCTGGTTTTAGCAGGGCTGTCGTCATCGTACAAAGCCCGCCTTACGATTTCCTGTACACATACCGCGCTGTGATTGGTTATCCGCCGCCAGAGGAAGGATACAACGGGTTTCTATCAGTGGCCTCTAGACGTATCTGCTGTGCAGATTCAAATTTGCTACCGCTAGGGGTACGTCTAGAGTTCTAGGCTAGCGTTGCCCTAGTCTGGCAACCCCAATTTTACCTTTTGCTTAGCATAGACACTGGAAAGTAAAGTTGCCAAAGAGTTGCTATCTGGCAACTTTGCATCCCAGCGCCTATGCTAAGCTAAAGCTATAAAATGGGGGAAATTGGTGATGCCATACCAGGAAAACAAGCACTGAGACCAAAATGATTATACCCACATGTAATGAGGTGAATAACCAATTTTCATAAAAGAGGTGGACTATTCCTAGCAAGGACATCACTAGCTTGGAAGGGTAGAGGTGCTTAACCCCTTGGGTCTATGGAGTGTGAATAATCCATAGACCTGTGGTTTGATAGCCTTGGAGTACCCATGCTCCTTTACGTGCTCCATTTCATTTCACTCTGCAAAGCAGCATGGTGACCATGGCTGATTTTCTTGACTGCTTTTAGGTAGCCTGCCCTCCCAGTGATGTAACACCTTCTACGTTGCTTGTTGTCGGTCTGGCCAACTACAATCTACAGAGCGTTTCTGAGCTCCCGAAAGATCGGTAAAGCCATCATCAAACCATATGCAAACCTCCAATCGCTCCGCTCAACCAAGGATCGCTGCTTAGAACGACCAACACCCCGCACAGGTCAATCTAGGCTCCTCTCATGCATTGTTCCTAACTGGTGGAATAGTCTTCCCAAGATTATCAGAACAACAGGCACTCTTTCTTCTTTCAAGAGACTCTTGAAGACTCAGCTCTTTCAAGAGTATCTCTTGTCCTAGTTCCTTAAATTACTTGGAATACACTGATCAAGCACTTCTAAACTATTGCACTTGCTCTCCTATTAGCAAATGGCACTCCCAGTAGGCACTTACTTGTATTGTGTTTCAGCTTGATTGTTATCCCTCTTTTCTAAGTCGTTTTGGATAAAAGCGTCTGCTAAATGCATAAATGTAATTGTTAAAAACCCATCTGTTTACACTTGCTTTTGGTACCGCCTGATGTCTCATCTCTCTGTTGTTAATTACTTTTCTTTTCTTTTACTTATTTTTCTTTATTGTTGGAAGGGGGTGGTGTTCATGTGTGGCGCAGGAGTGAATGTCACAGCTGTTTTTGAACTTTTATACATTTCTGTGTTTTGAACTATTTATGTATTGGAAGCACTTATGTGCCTGTTTTTTTGTGTTTTTTTTTTAACCTTGTGAAGCACTTTGGTTTCAACTTCTGTTGTTTTTAAATGTGCTATATAAATAAACTGACTTATGACTTATGACTTATAAATGTAATGTAAATCCATCTACTTTGTCGAGAACCAATCAACTTTAATCAGCTCCAACGGCCCTTGCTAGAGGCATGTTCAAGGCAGTGACGTTACTCAGTCCTGTTACTCAAGCAGTTCCCCTCATGTCATATACTGTACGTCAGAGGAAAGAGTGGTGTGATTGGTTTTAGGCATTTAAGGGAGGCCTCCAATTATGTGCAGTTTTGACCATGTCAGCCAGAGATACCCGTTAACACTGATCACAATACATTTTAACTTGGTGGTGCTATACATGGAATGGGTGACCATGGGATAGGTTTACACAGCCCCTGAAGACAAGCATATCAAAAATGTGGTCCTCCTAAGTCCTGTGGTTCTTAAGATATTCACAGAAAAATGTCCGGCCACCTGCTGGCCAGTTGGTGTAAAAAGTCATAAATCAATTTACTATATGGCCCCCCATGAACAGAATATCACCAAACTTGGCATATATTTGGAAGGTGTCATAATGATCAGAGACCTCCAATTTTGTGTGACTTTTCCACAGATATTGCCAGTTTATTTTAGCTAAAGATGGCTATGATAATAGATTTAATATAAAATTTTATCTAAAATGAGAAGAACATATCAGAATTTGATTCCTTGTGTCAAAGTAGAACAATGACATTATACAACAATTTAAGACTCGGAAACCTAGATATAGCCTTTTCTTTTTCCGTTGGGGGCCATTTTGGATTGTATGCATACCAGCCACTAGGAGGTAACCCCAACTTGTATCCATTGATTTTTGTATAGATACAGACGGCAAGTACGGTTAACGCCCCCAAAGTGCGAGGGTGGAGTCAGCGTGGGGGATAACAGAGGCCAATTTAACATTATGATGAATGGACAAGGTAGAGAAAGTTACTTAACAATAAAAGATCCCTAAGTAAAATTGAACAAAGTCCATATTATATGTTTTGTCTAATCATGACCTGTTTGCCTACTTGTGTTTAGACTAAAATAATTTTTCCATCATTAGTTTATTGCAGTTACACTAACAGAAATGTCATGAGCCGTCTCTGCTCCTGTCAAAAGTAAAGCAACTTTCAATCACAAGTCTGATTAGCTCAGTTAAGCAAGCTAAAGTTAGCTACATTTACTGTGGTGATCAATGAAGTTGGCTAGTTAGCAAGCTAATGAAGCTAACAAACATCATCTAAATTGTCATCAGTATCGCGTTTGGAGGGGTGTCAAGTTCAGAATTCACATCGGACCATCTGACCATCATTACTACCTTCAGGCATTGCCCTCAAAAATGTGTCTGGCTCCTTGTAGATGGTGCTCAGTGTAACTTGTAGCTTTGCATGCCATTGACTCCTTCACTAATTTAGGGTTTGTTTTCCCCCACATGGGGGACACGAGGAGCTGATTTTATGGGCGTGCCCGGACTTGCCGTCTGTATCTATATCTGGACAGGAGTTATTGGATGGGCTTAGCGTTGTTTGAATCGCTTGTTAGTTGCTAGTTGTGCTGATTGGTTTTAGCTTTTTTACCCGGGGGTCTATCACTCGTCGCCAGACTATACATTTATGTGGTAGTCTGGCTCGTCAGGCTACGATCCTTGCTGCCTCCAAGCCAAAATTGTATACCTTGCAGTTTCTCCACCGTTCATGGAGCACCACTGGCTGCCCCTAGCTGCTCGCATCAAATTGAAGTCACTAATGTCGGCCTACAGGGTACTGGATGGAACTGCTCCAGTCTACCTTGAAGCCATCATTAACTCACATGCTAACCGCCAATCACTCCGTTCCACCAAGGATTGCTGTTTAGAGCTACCAACACCCCTCACAGGTCAATCCAGGCTCTTTTCATCCATCGCTCCTAACTGGTGGAATACCCTTCCCCAGACTATTAGAACAACAGGCACTCTCTCTACTTTCAAGAAACTCTCAAAGACCCAGCTCCTCTTGTCCTAGTCCCTTCAACTACCTGGAATGCACTGATCTAGCACTTCTCAACTCCTGCACTTCCTCTCTCTTAGCAAATGACACTCCCAGTAGGCATTTACTTGTATTGAGTTGTAGCTTGATTGTTATTCTTCTTTTTATAAGTCAGTTTGGATAAAAGCATCTGCTAAATGCTAAATATATACAGTATATCACCAAATTCCACCCCCTCAGCTTACAGCCTAGCCAGGCTAGTGCAGTGTTGTGTATTTTAAGTTCACTAAAGGTATTTTCCCATGAAAAACGTGAAAGTGTTTGGTGCTCCATGCTCAATTCATGACAATTCAGATGCAGAAATGCCCTTTAAATAACATGTAGTTAGTACCTGCATTGACTTATTTGCTTGAATTAATGAGCTTGTGAGATCTAAAACTGAACATGACAGCCTTATAAAAAAAAAAAAGCCTGTAGAAAGGAATTTGTATCAGTGTCAAATTAAATTGAAATGCCAACTTGGTGTATGTTTTCTGTTCTCACTATAGTCTCATTTCGAACACTGTCTTCACTTGTGATGTGAAATATGAGAGCGACATGACCGGAAGTCATAACTGACAGGTGTTGCCATGGTTACATTGTATTTATAGCCGCGGTTGATGATGAACTCTTACCAGAAGTGTGTGGTGAAATATAGAGCTGAAAATAAAAAAGCACATCAAGAGTGTAGACCTGACACCCTAACAAACCAGCTGCCAAACCAATGGTACCCTGTCTCAACTAAATAGCTGAAGCTAAGCAGGTGTTAGCTAGGTTAGTACCTGGATGGGAGACCTCTGTTTAATCCCAATGTCCCAATGATTGATGGGGATACTGTGCTGTTGGAGCATGGACGTCGTTAGGTCCATTTTGGGGGGGCTCAAGCCTCCCTAAATTTCCCCCAAGCCTCCCTAACGCTGGGCAGATCATTTTTATTGTATGTAAATTACATCCATTCTTAGCGGTTATATTTCTCGCGGAGTTAACGTCAAATACGCGATCTCCGTACACCATTCAGTAGGCTCCAAGCTTTCCAATGGTACTAGTCACTAATTGCTATGTTAAACGGTCCACGAGAAAGTCCACTTTAAGTACATGTGAAATTTCTCAGTAAATTCTCCAGCTCTGCCTGCATCCACTGCGAGCATTTTTTTCTTGTTGTAACTGATGACGAACTATGCTTCAAATTGAGCAGGAAAAATAGTCTTAAATCTGAAGTTTGGTAGGCTATAGTCTGATCCAGCAAATTTCTAGACAACATATTCTCCAAAAGACTGAACTATGAAATATACATTAGCCTGTAGTCTATGCCATATTAGTTTGTCCTACATGCATTGATGGACATATTTATTTGCTATAGCCTAGCATAATTTTGTAGTAGCTATTGTATGCTCATTTTGCAGAATAAATGTTTGAGAAACTTTCATATTTGACTGTATCATCAGATGTACCTAGTATTTGAACTAAGCTAGTTGTTACCATTGTTGTATCTTGCTCAGTGCATTAGACTGAAATAAATGCAGCTATATAGAAGAGCCTAGTTCATTTACACCACAGTCATTGATGGAGATATTTGCAAACATCTCTCTTCACAAACCAGTCTGATGAATTGATTTAGACTAATTTTGTTAATAAAAATAGCCTAAGATATGAGAGATTCTGATAAATGTCCTTCAAGTAATAAATAGTTGGCAATATACACACATATACACTGTAGGCCTATATTTATTTATTTATTTATTTTTATTTATTAAAAATTTTCGGCGCGCTCCGCGCACGCATTTACATATTACCCCTCTGGGGCTAAGCCCCCCTTGACTATGGATCTTATGACTATGGAGCTGTAAAATGTATTTAAGTTAAATTAAAGCCCACCACATAACTCTGACAAATGTGTGATTTACAGAAGACATAGGCTACTTACAGTAGTGTAAGAACTACTTGGCCATAAAAATATTTTGAGGAACAGGCCCTAGATATGTTGTACAGAAACTCCTCAAATACCATACCCCACCCACAAACTCAGGTTCCGTACCCTAGCCCAGCCTGCTTTTTCTTTGACTAACTATCTATCTATATAATAATTTTAAAATTATATATTTGTTTAATATATAAGATGTCCCTCTGCACAGCCTTCTCCAGGTGCTGGTAACATGCAGCTTCTCATCAGGTAATCCAAAAGTATAAAATCACCGCACACTGGAATTGACTTTTGCTGATTTATTTTGTCAGTGAACAACGCGTTTGATATTTGTTTGTTTTAACTTTGAAATTTTATACATTCTTTTTTATCCTACATTTGATTTTTCTTGCTATGTTTTCTTTTATCTTTCTTTTGATTACTCATGTTTCATCTTGCCTTGAAATTGACATTTAAACTATATTTTCTGTTTTTACCTTGCATTTTATCTTAGTTTAATTATCGGTCTTACCTTGCTTTGAAATATATATTTAAACAATTTTTCTGTTTTTGTCTTGCATTTGACCATTTTTTTTCCTGCTTTTCTATCCTATTTTATCTTGCATTGTTTATAGTAATCTTGCCTTGAAATTAATATTTTGTCTAACCTCTTTTCTTTCAAAAATGTTCGTAATAATATATCAGTAAGTGTGTGTTTTCTTCCAATTACACTGGTGCACTAATAAACTTGCCTTGCCCTGCCAATAACTGTATATCCCAAGTAGAGCCCAGCAGAATGCTGCAGATAGGTTCCATGAAGGAACAAGCTTTTCTCAAGGTTGGCAAAGGTCTAATATTAAAGAATATAATATCAGAGACACATTTAACATAGGCCTTTGATAGTCTACGTCTTTCCTGCTGTGCAAATAATAATCTGCATAGAAAATAGCCTAACTGAATAATATTCTCCACAGATGTCACTATTGTAAACAATGATGGTGGAAGCAGCTGTAAATATTTGAGTATTTGAGCTACCTGTGTGATGGAGGAAGAATACTTGAGCCAGTAGAGTCCTTGCGGTTGCCATTTTCTTATACACCACAATGCTGTACAGATGTTCTACACATTACTTGAGGTTCTTCCTGTACACATGAGAGTAGGAAATCAACTCCTTCCTGAAAGAACACCCTTAAAGGAGAGTACCGGAGTGAATTCAAACATAGCCCTGCTGAAAGAGCTTGCTAAATGCGCTAGTCAGCGAGTGACAGAGTGACTGGTACAGCACAGACCGAACGCGAACGCATAAGCGAACAGGCACTTTACACTGAATCAATGGGACCTGACTGTTGGAAACCGAAAGTAAGATCTGAGGTTACATTGGGGCCATTCCGTGTGAAATCAACAAATGCATTCCGCCTGACCCTCTTGGATTTCCTTCAAACTTTAGGTGCCTAATGCCATCGTACCCATCAGCAATTGTGCAAAATATTAACCTTGCATCTACTTTACTTTCTGAGATATTGGGCCTTAAAAAACAGGGTCTTGATCATGGAAAAATGCAGTTTTTTAACTTTGTTAAGTTCTGTTGGCCATTACTTACACTTACTTCATGTTAGAAAATTGAAAATTTCAGGCGGTGTTGCATACATGTAGACGTTCTGAACTGTCAAATATTTTAGCTTAGAGTAAGACAATTGCCAAGTTATGGATTCCTGAAAATGGTATAAACACAAAATGATAGCCGCTTTTGATGACAATATTTCCACACTGAAGCATATGAGATCTTCGATAATTAAATATATATCACTTCAGTAATCATGTTATATTGAACTGGAGGAATACTTCGGAAAGAATTCAAACTTTTTGATTTATGGCACTTCAAAATTGACAAAGATAATATTGGATCCAACTTTTAAGTGCATTTACAATTTTACTGGTAGAGTCAACCATAAAAACAAAAACATCAACTTAAAGAAAAGTTTTCAGACTCTGAATACACCAAATTCCAAAGTGGTACCCAAAAGAAAAGTACATAAAATAGTCTGTCAAAGACAGCTATCAAGGCATGGGGTGATAGATTTTTTCTGCCTTTCTAACCATGTTCTGCTTTGTTTATGTAGCCATGTGCTTTTGGCAGTGATGGGCAGTAGCTAGCTACAAGTAGTGAAGCTATTAGTTTAACTACATTTCTGAGTAGCTTGGCTGTAGTGTAGCTATTTTCTGAATCTGATAGTTTTTCAGTAGTTTGGCTACTTTTTTGGCCATGTAGTGGGGTAGCTTTCCCACAAGCTACATTTTCAGGGCATCAGTTCACAACAGCAAATCTTTCATCTAGGCCATGCACCGAGGATCAGTTCTTACAGTACTGTGATGCATTTATTACCTAACAGGTGCCATAATTCAAAAAAGTGTCCATAATGAAAATCAATTGTGTCTATCATGTGTCAATTTGATGAAGTTTAATTTTAAAAAATATCTTACCCATATAAAAGTAGGCTACATTTCGATATAATTAGTTAGTTACTATTGTATGCCAGATAGTTTGATCACTAATACTTGTACAATTGGTTGGATCACAGAATTTATTCATAGGCCTGAGAAGACATAAAAGAGCATAGAGTGCTCAGGAGGCTGTGCAAACAATGTTACTCAGGTGCTCATCTGTACGGGGTGAAGTGTAAGTCCAAAAAAGGGGGAAAGAGCAGAGGCACTCTGAGATTTGAGAAAAATAACGGCCTTCATCAAATCTCAGGGTGCCTCTGCTCTTTCCTCCTTTTTTGGACTTATTTATTGGCCTTTTTGTGTATTAAAAAGTAGCTTCACAATAGTTAAGCTACTTCTGACATTTTTTCATAGCTTAGCTTGCTACATTTTGTTTTCCGGTAGCTTTGGTGTAGTGAAGCTTCATATGATGTGGAGTAACTGGTAGCTTAGCTTGTTACATTTACTGAGTAGCTTGCCCAACACTGGCTTTTGGTACCTTTGCCACAGTCCCTCCCTCTCACAGAACTGAGTCTCCTCCCCCAATTTTAGCAGTACTGACATCAACTATCGACTCTAACAACAAGAACAACATTATTTTGTATATACTACTACTTATAATAATAATAATAATAATAATAATAATAATAATAATAATAATAATAATAATAACCTCTAGTACCCCAGGGAAAAGTGGAATAATCAGTGTATTTAGTTGTCTAAAGCAATTTCTTTTTATTTAAAATTTTTAATTTAATGTTTAAATTAGTGCTGTCAAACGATTAAAATAATTAATCTGATTAATCACAAAATTTTACAATGATTAATCATTGTGAGGGACGCAGCCGCGTCCTCACACTAACACCAGTACCTGTCGGTAACCCCTCCCCTTTGCACTCACTCACGTTTCATTTGTTTTCTTTATATTTAAGTTTATACACGTATTCATATTATTGCATTATGCATACACTACACAACATTCTAACATCTACACGCTAAAAACAACATGCCAACATTCCTACACTAAAAACATGTAAAGACGACACATAGCCTACACTTTCATTTCATATAACATTCAAACTTTATTAAAAACCTTGACGCTACATAGTCACGAAAATGAGTGCACGCATTTTGGTAGATTATGTTCCGTTAAGTATCATTTCCATTATCACATCTATCAAGTATCATTTCAGTAATTTATGTTTGTTTGCTTTACCATGACCGCGCCGTTCCTGGACCGAGTCTGGCCAGCTTGCCGGGTGCGTGCGTCGCGGTGTTGTGTCCGGGTGGAACCTTCGGCTGTCAAGACGGAGCAAAGAGTTCCTACGTCTTAAGAGCACTCCAGCCGCGTCCACCTTCCATTCCAGCCATGGGGAAATTTAGCTTTGCTTTCAGCTTTCTGTTATCTTATTTTGTATTACATAATTTTGTATTTCTTTATCTATTTCATTTCATATAGTTTATTTCTTCATGTGGGTTTATTGGGGTTTCTTTTGAAATGGGTTTGTCATTTCTTAGTCTTAATTGATTTTGTCATTTTCCCTTTGAGCTCATTATGGTTTGGTTAGAGGAGTACTTAAGCTGGTCTTTTGTCTCACTTTGGTTAGATGGTGGTTAGGGTCTTTTCTGTTATGTTTGCTTAAGTTATGCTCTTTATTTTGGGCCCAGATCCTTATGTTATTTTGTCTGATTCATTTTGAGAAAATAAATTCTCATTTTTGTTACCACTTTATCCTCTGCGTCTCTTGCCTACTGCTTGGTCCCTCACATATGGTGGCAGCGGTGGGATCCTGCCAGTAGGGGGCGCAGTTGGACATTTTTTTTTTCTCCTACCACTTTCTCAATTTTTTTTCTTTTTCTTATTTTTTTTTTTCGTGAGTGCATCCCTCTAATGATGACGAGCCGAGGCGGCAGAGGGAGAGGAATGCAGCGTACAACAATACCGGAGCCGATGACTCGCACATCTGATGGCAGCACAGAGGACGAAGAGATTCAAGGAAACAGCGGTGAGGACCGGAGTGAACCAACTTTGAATGACCTGGCCAGCCTCCTGCGTAATCATATTACAGCCCAGGATGCCCGGGAAGCTCGACACACTCAGGAAATGGCCGAGCAGAGCAGACGGTTTGAGGCACTCAAGCAACAGTTCGGGCTGCTGCGGCTAAGCATGGATGGCCAACAACGTTCATCGCAACCACCAGGGGGAGCCCTCGGTGGAGCCAGGCTTCAGCAAGATGACTGTGAGGCTGAAGATGAGGTGGAACTGCCCCGTCCTCTGCCACAAAGCTTTTGTCCAGGTCGACACCGTTTCTCTGAGCCCAGGTTGGAGAAGCTGTCAGATTCAGATGATGTGGAGCACTTTCTTATCACCTTTGAGCGGGTTGCTGTGGCTTGCCAGTGGCCGCGTCGAGACTGGACCCTTCATCTGGTACCACTGTTGACGGGGAAGGCCCGAAGCGCATATGTCCACATGGATGGGGATGAAGCCCTAAACTACAATCAGGTGAAGACGGCCATATTGCGAAAATATGACATCAACCCAGAAACATACCGCCAAAGATTCCGATCGCAAGACGTTGGTCCTGAGGAGAGTCCAAGAGAACTCTATGTCTGATTAAAGGAACTCTACATAAAGTGGATCCAACCCCGAGGTAAAACGGTGGAAGAGGTGGGTGAAATTCTCTTTCTCGAGCAATACCTTCGCATGTTGTCTCCTGAGTTGCAGGTCTGGGTACGTGAACACAACCCAGAGACGGCGAGTGGCGCAGCAGAGCTGGCAGATGTTTTCGTGGCAGCAAGGAAGAAGAACCAGCCCTGGGCCTATAACACCTGGAAGAATGGCAGAGAGCCGCGCAGACCTTCTCCCACTCAACATCCTCCGCGGTACCCCCAGGTGCCGGGTAAGCCTCCCTTGAGGGAGACATCTGCCTTCTCACCACGACCAACCAGCCAGGTACCTGTCTGTTTCCATTGTGGCCAAGAAGGCCACACAAAACCAATGTGTCCCAAGCGAGCGACGAAGGGGTTGAACATGTGTTGTATTTCCAAGCCTAAAGCCGAACCTGAAACAAAAGCAGAACCAAGAGTTAAATCAAAGTTGAAAACCATCAATGTACATGTGAATGGCAAACAGTTCCAGGCCCTCATTGATTCCGGCAGTGATCAAACGCTGGTTCATCAGCGGTGTGTCGCCCGTGGAGTGATCAAGAGTTCAAGCCCCATCCCTGTTCGCTGTGTCCATGGAGATGAGAAGCTGCTGGCAACTGCTGACATATACCTGAAGGTGCAGGGGCAGGTGTACCTCCTGACAGTAGGTGTCTCCAATAACCTTCCCTTTTCTGTGGTGTTGGGCAGAGATCTTCCTGTTCTCCCTGATCTATTGCAGACAAAGTTGATGTGCAGTGTGGCGGTGACCAGGTCTCAGGCGAAGCGTGGAGAAGAGTCGCCATTGTTGCTGAGTGCCTTGCCCTTCTATGATGCGGACCTGGAAGGAGTTCCCGGGAAGACCCGTAAGTCGCGCAGCCAGAAGAGGCAAGACAAGTTTCAGTACACCCTCAGTCGCATGTCTCCTGAACCTCTTTCCCAGCCACCTCTAGGGTTCAAGCTACCGCTGAATCTGGTGGAAATGCAGCAAACTGACCCCAGTCTAGTGAGCCATCTCCAGAAGGCACAAGAGCAGGACGGAACATCTACACCTGATCAAGGTACTGGGGAAACCTATTTCTTGAAAGCAGGCATACTCCACCGCCAGTGTGGGCCATCTGTGCAGTTGGTGGTTCCTCATGGGGCCCGAGAAGCTGTCCTTACCCTGGGTCATTCCATACCCTGGGCTGGGCACCTAGGGAAGCATAAAACGGCAGCACGCATTAAGCGTCACTTCTTTTGGCCGGGGATAGGGGGTGATGTTGCAAAGTTCTGCAGGAGTTGCCCTCAGTGCCAGCGAGCTCCTAGTGAGGGGTCCCCCAAGAGCTCCTCTTCAGCCTCTGCCGGTCATCAGTGTCCCTTTCCAGCGTCTGGGGATGGACGTTGTGGGGCCTGTGGAGAAAAGCAGAGCTGGTAACCGGTTCATGCTCGTCATTACCGACTACGCAACCAAGTATCCAGAGGTGTTCCCCCTGAAGTCTGTGAAAGCAAGGTATGTGGCTTCTTGTCTGGTCCAGTTGTTCTCCAGGGTGGGCTTTCTGGATGAAATCCTCACGGACCAAGGTACCAACTTCATGTCCACCCTGATGAAGCAAGTATACCATCTGCTGGGCATCCAGAGTCTCCGCACCACTCCATACCATCCACAAACAGATGGGTTAACCGAGAGATTCAACCAGACGCTCAAACCGATGTTGAGGAAGTTCGTCAATGAGACCGGCTCCGATTGGGATCTGTGGTTGCCATATATCCTCTTTGCTTACCGTGAGGTACCTCAATCATCCACGGGCTTCTCGCCTTTTGAGTTGTTGTATGGCAGGGAGGTGAGGGGGCCTCTAACTCTGCTGCGAGAGCTCTGGGAGGGAAGTCGTGGGAATGAAATGCCTGTTGATGTTGTCTCTTATGTTCTTCAGATGAGGGAGAGATTGGAGAGGATGAGCACTCTGGCACAGACTCACCTTGCGGAGCGCAGCGGCAACAGAAGACCTGGTATGATCGAACAGCCCGCCAGCGGAGTTTCGAACCAGGGCAGAAGGTCTTGATGTTGCTGCCGAGCCAGGAGAGCAAGTTGCTTGTGAAGTGGCAGGGGCCCTTTGAGGTGGTAAAGAAGCTCGGGCCTACCACCAGGGAGAGAAGTGATGCTCATCCGACGAGTTGAGGAAGAAGAGGAAATGGATGACCAGTACTTACCTGTTTCTGCTCCTGTGACCTTGGACCTTGACCATCTTTCTGAGGATCAGCAGTCCCAGGTGAGAGATCTGTGCACCCCTCAACTCTTCTCTGAAAATCCAGGCAGAACCACCCTTGTCGAACATGACATTGTTTTGAAATCTGATGCTGTTGTAAGGCGCATGAGTTACAGGATCCCGGAGCGACTCCTTGAGGCCCTGAAGAAGGAAGTGGACCACATGCTGTCGGCCGGGATCATCGAACGTTCCCAGAGTGAATGGTGCCACCCTGTGGTATTAGTTCCCAAGAAGGACGGTAGTGTGAGATTTTGCATTGATTTCCGCTACCTGAATTCAGTGTCAAAATTTGATTCATATCCGACCCCCAGGATAGACGATCTCATTGAACGTCTAGGTAAAGCCAAGTATTTGACAACCATCGATCTCTGTAAGGGATATTGGCAAATACCACTCACCCAGAGGTCCTGTGAGTTGACGGCCTTTAGAACACCTTGGGGTCTCTTCCACTTCACTGTCCTCCCTTTCGGGCTTCATGGGGCCCCTGCCTCGTTTCAAAGAATGATGGATGAGGTGCTGTTTGGCTTGTCTGACTTCATCTGCTTATTTAGATGATATAGTGATCTACAGCGCCACCTGGAGGGAGCATGTGGAACACCTGAAGGAGGTCCTGGGTCGTCTGCAAGCCGCTGGTCTCACCATCAATGCCTCAAAGTGTGTCTTTGCCCAGTCCGAGACAGAGTACCTTGGATTCACCATTGGCAACGGTACAGTTAAGCCACAGCTTCAGAAGGTACATGCTATTGAAAACTGTCCTTTACCCCAAACTAGGAAGCAGCTGAGATCCTTCATCGGCATGGCTGGTTTCTACCAGAGGTTCATACCTCACTTCTCTGCAAGGGCCGCTCCTCTCACCGATCGGGTTGGTGCAAGGTGTCCGAATCGTCTCCAATGGTCTGAGGAGGCCGTCACAGCTTTCAATGACATCCGCCAGGCCCTCAGTAAGAGCTCTGTTTTACGCAGTCCAGACTTTGAACAATCTTTTGTCTTGCAGACAGATGCATCTGACAGGGGTCTGGGAGCAGTTCTCCTACAGGGGCCACCGGAGGACAGACACCCTGTAGCCTTCATTAGCCGGAAGTTGGTGCCACGAGAAGTCCGGTATTCAACTGTGGAGAAGGAGGCATTAGCGATAAAGTGGGCCCTGGATTCATTCAAGTATTATCTCCTTGGGAGAGAGTTCGTCTTGGAGACCGACCATCGAGCACTCCAGTGGCTAGCGCGAATGAAGGACACCAATGGGCGTATCACCAGATGGTATCTAGCGCTGCAGCCCTACCGCTTCTCTGTTGTCCACATCCCAGGGAAGACCAATGTCACAGCTGACTTCCTGTCTCGCTCCTGTAGCGAAGTTCCAGAAGGGGGGGAGTATGTGAGGGACGCAGCCGCGTCCTCACACTAACACCAGTACCTGTCGGTAACCCCTCCCCTTTGCACTCACTCACGTTTCATTTGTTTTCTTTATATTTAAGTTTATACACGTATTCATATTATTGCATTATGCATACACTACACAACATTCTAACATCTACACGCTAAAAACAACATGCCAACATTCCTACGCTAAAAACATGTAAAGACGACACATACACTTTCATTTCATATAACATTCAAACTTTATTAAAAACCTTGACGCTACATAGTCACGAAAATGAGTGCACGCATTTTGGTAGATTATGTTCCGTTAAGTATCATTTCCATTATCACATCTATCAAGTATCATTTCAGTAATTTATGTTTGTTTGCTTTACCATGACCGCGCCGTTCCTGGACCGAGTCTGGCCAGCTTGCCGGGTGCGTGCGTCGCGGTGTTGTGTCCGGGTGGAACCTTCGGCTGTCAAGACGGAGCAAAGAGTTCCTACGTCTTAAGAGCACTCCAGCCGCGTCCACCTTCCATTCCAGCCATGGGGAAATTTAGCTTTGCTTTCAGCTTTCTGTTATCTTATTTTGTATTACATAATTTTGTATTTCTTTATCTATTTCATTTCATATAGTTTATTTCTTCATGTGGGTTTATTGGGGTTTCTTTTGAAATGGGTTTATTATTTCTTAGTCTTAATTGATTTTGTCATTTTCCCTTTGAGCTCATTATGGTTTGGTTAGAGGAGTACTTAAGCTGGTCTTTTGTCTCACTTTGGTTAGATGGTGGTTAGGGTCTTTTCTGTTATGTTTGCTTAAGTTATGCTCTTTATTTTGGGCCCAGATCCTTATGTTATTTTGTCTGATTCATTTTGAGAAAATAAATTCTCATTTTTGTTACCACTTTATCCTCTGCGTCTCTTGCCTACTGCTTGGTCCCTCACAATCATATTATACTGTGTAATCCCTTTACCCTGCCTTTGTTTTGGTTTCTTCTACACTGCCAAAGTTCTTGTATTTATTGAAGGAGAGAACAGGAGCACACTGATAAAAATAGCAGTCTTTTATTTGTGCAAAATTGACTTATGTCCTCTCCTTCAATAGGAAATTCAGTCCAGATGAGATGCACAATGACACCCTTTGCACTATGGCCCACTGCACATTTCTATGCTACAGTGCAGGCAGGGATGCTTGTTTTACTTGCTTCCTCTTCTATCTTGCCTGTTGAGGTGCTAAGTTCTTGGCAAACTTGACAGGACAGTGCTATTTGATCATGTGTGTATAATATATTAATGGATACTATGGGATGTTTGAATTTCAAAGGACTTTGCTGCAGCAGCTTCTCACATCCGGAGTAGATGTAGGCCACCAAGGCCAATCACACTACCTTGTATGTCCATAAATAAACTATGCCCATGATGACTGTATGTTCATATAAAAGTTACCCCTCTCAAACAACAGTCATGACACCTTTGAACAGTTGCAACTGCACACAAAAGCAAACACTGTTTTCAGATCTTACGCAAAGCCAGTGTAAACTACTGTACATCACAATACTGAGTTGTCTATACTTCAATATGGTGATACTCAATATACTTGCCGTCTATACAGCAATCCAAGCCGTACAAGTGACCCTTTGGGCATGGGGAGCCTAAATATGATAAAAGCTAATAAAGGATAAAGTAATACATATGAGCTGCATATGAGTGGGTTCACAAACAGCACCTGTATTTGAAAAGGAGAGGAACACAAGCTGAGAACGGAAACCACAGCCAGTTCCTGTGTAGCTCTAAATGTTGTTTATAACCATGTGTGAAAAAAAGAAAAAAGTGTAGCCCTTATGCTAATAGTGTGAAGTGCTGGGTGAAGTGTTGTTTTTTACACACCAAGTGCAGTGCCAGTCCCAGTTGAGCTGACAGACCAGGAGTTAATTAAAGTAAACAAAGAAGTCCAGCTGAAGGCCTCATAAACACAGAGTGAGAGACAGAATCTGAGGAGTGCGGTAAAAGGCTTATCTCTGCTTGTTGTGAGGTATAACCTCACAACAAGCAGAGATAAGCCTTTTACCGCACTCCTCAGATTCTGTCTCTCACTCTGTGTCTCTGGCTCATAAAAAAAAGGAAGACATGAACAATTACTGAGCCAGCCTTTCAATAGGGCAGCCATTTACACCAATTTATCAATTACCCTAGAGTGAACTGTACCAAATGTGCAGGGGTAGAAACCCATACCAAAATCTCCACAGTTAAAACTCCAACAATGATATCACATATATGGCCCTATACATTGACAACAATTTGCACACACAACATTAAATGAAGCACTCGATAAATACAAAGTATATTACATGCTGGTGTGTATACAAAGTCCTTTATAGGGAAGTGGAGGTCTTACAGTTCTGGGGACTTGGTGGTGAAAAGGAGAGGTCTTCTTTTTCACAAATATCATGCAATTTGTGAAATATCTCTCTGGCCACCGACAGAGTAATGTGACACAACAGTACAGTGGCAGCTGGGACTTGATCCCATACTCTCCAGGCTAGTAGCCCAGCTACTGTAAGTTCCTTAACCTATCCCTACCATACAACATAATAAATCACATCATGTTTACACTGCCCTCTAAAAAATAAGAAAAATTTTAGTGTTTTAGGTGAAAAATTGATCATTTTGAGCAAAATTATCTGCCTGTGCAGCAAGAAAATAATATCCAAATATAAGCATACAAAAAACTTACATCAAGTATAGAAATCTATTTTCTTCTTTTACTTGTTAAGATTTTTTTTCTTATATTAAGCAAATTTTTCTCATTTATTTGCTTGATTTAAGACAATTATGCTAAATACAGGTCAGACCATTTGGTCTCCCATCCAGCTCTGAATCCCACACCATGCTGCTTAGCTTTCTCTTTTCAAGTTGCTCTGCTTATCTTGGTTCACCACCATATTCTTATAGTATTTCAGAAATCAAATACTAGTAACTATTTTGATGTAATTCTACCACAATTTCTTTCCAAAGTTTTACAAACTAAGTAGCCTATCAATAGGTTTCAGATCAGCATGGCACAGTGCCACCAATAGGTAAAATCTGAAGTTGCATCCATGAAAGTGCCCGTAATTTTTTCAAAAACATCTTTCCAAAATACACCAGAAGTATTCATATCTTTAGCATTATTCTCCCTATATATATTTAGTAGTTTAGTGTAGTAGTATGCAAGCACAATAACTATACCAGGATACCATGTACCAGGTGAATGGCAACCTTTTCAGAACTCATCCATTGTTTTCTGTAAAGTCAACTGCTTTACAGTTAATTTTGTATTCCGATGAAATAGAGATTTGCACCCCTGTTGGACCCCATGCCTCTATGAACAAGTTACTCATGTTTTATTATACTGTAGGAAACATAAACCCCAAGTTTAGGTCAGCTTGCTGTAATAAGACTTCTTGTCATTACAAAAGCTAAGGATATCTCAGAGGCAGGGCCGTTTCAAGGTACTTAGGGGGCCCCCAGCAAGCAGGGTATGGGGGCCCTTCACCTCCCTTAAATTCCTACGTAAACCTCATTGTTATAATCTTCAAGCAACTTGCATTAATATAGTTATTTATGTTGAACTTGCAATTGTCTAACTCTGTCATATTTAATTGAATGAACGCCACCAACTGAACTACTAAAATGACTAAACAGTCATTCTTGAGGGCCCCTTTCAGCCTGGGGCCCCAGGCAATTGCCTGGTTTGCCTGTCCTGTTGCGACAGCCCTGCTCAGAGGCTGGATGTTATATTAACAAGAATTGAAGAATTGAACAGTAAAGCATAGCAAAAATGTTGAAAGTACCTATCAAACAAACAATGTATTTTCTCATGAAAAAGAATTAGGCCCCACATCAGTGGTTTCAAAAGCCTCAGAGGCATATGTCAGTTCAAAGATTAGAGATTTTTTGAATATTGACAGTTTCCATCATGCAATCTCTGTGAAATGGATGTCTTTTAATGGCAACAAGTACATTAAACACTTTAATAATCACAGACTCAAATGATGGACTAATAAGTAATATTTATGTTATTGATTCATCTTTATTTTGCTGTGAATATTAAGTGTTTGACACATTGAAATGGGATACAGATTTACAATCATATGAAATTGCTGTGCCAAATGGTGAACAGGCCACAGAGTTTATAGATTTAGAAAAACTACCTGATTACACTGCATATCACCCTGTGCCATTCAATAGTAAACATATGTTTCGAGAAAATATGAACTAATTGATGATTTGTTGTATGAGAAGAGAAGAAATTGTTTGCTCTATTTACTTTTTGAATGCAATCACAGTTGATTAGCTGGAATATCTTAATGAGATAAGGTCAGTTCTTAAAACAGGTTAATATGGATTGTCTTATTGTCTTGAAACAAGTAAAAATGTACGCACAGTCAAAATGTTAACACGACTCAGTCCAAATGTGTGCTATTTTAAGAAAAGTCTGCTCAGAATTAGTTATATTATCTAAGTAGGATAAAAATTGTGAATTTTCTTGAAACAAGTCAAATAATCTTAACGACATTCAGTCTTACTAAGAAAATACATTGAAAAACAAGTGTAATACGATAAAAAATGCTAGATTCAAGTTTATCACACCTGTACAGATTTTAATTTTTTGCAGTGTACTACACAAGTTCTGAAATCACAAAATACTGCTTACTTTACTTACAACACAGAAACAAATAGGCCAACTTCTTCTTATATTGTAAGTAATTTGGGTATAAATGAGCCCAAAACCTTCCTGTTGGAAGTCAGAGTGCTGGTGGGAAGAAGAGCGAATCGACTGAATTAGCAAACCACCATCTAAAGCTAACTCATATGAACAAGGACTTGAGGTTTTGGTTTCATTATTCACCATCCACCATTCAGTTAGCTTTACTTTGGACTGTGGTCAATTTTCGTTGTTCTTCCTAATAACAGCAGATATTGAACTTAAACAACAGGGTTACGGGTTCATTTAGAGTACATTCATAAACTAGCTTTCAAGTTGAAAACACAAGTTTGACAATCACAGCAAAGAAGAGTGTGTGTGAGTGCATGGGTGCATGTGGTGGTATAGAGCCATCCATTATTGGAGTTTCGCAACGCTGAGTTTCATGACATTTTTCCTCATGATCATTTCCATTTATAAATTAGGCAGACAAGTGAGACATACTCAATTATTTCAGTGCCAATCAATCTCCACTACAGCAACGGAAGGTTAAGAGCCTGCCTGAAGAGCACAACAGTGGTCACACACAATGGCTACACACATAATTTTCATGACAAAAATAACAACACCAGCACCGCATGACAAGCTGGTGTGGTTTGCCCAGGAGCGTAGAACCAAAGTGCAAACTGCAAATGTAAAAGTCTCATTCGGCAATGCAGAGATACATGTAACTTTTGGCATCAATTGAAATATTCTGGTCAAGCCATAAACTCAGAAGGCAGAATTGAGAAATGTGGGGTTAAGGCAGAAGTCAATCACTCTTCATCAATTCAGTACATGGCATCAGGAGAAGAGTGTTCATGAGGACATACATGTTTATCTCGGGTATTCACAGTGGCATAGAGACTGCTGGGAGAGGAGACCAGGGTGGAGTGGTGATCCACTGAAGTAATTTGTGCTTCCATGGGGCTGTAGATGGGGTTTACCGCAGACTGTAACACACACACACACACACACACACACACACACACACACACACACACACACACACACACACACACATGGGCAAGGTGTTATTTATATTTCTCACTGGACTGAACGGCCTAGCTAGGTTAACAGTCTTAGTAGCTAGGCCTATATGTAGCTACATGTGTGTGAATGTGTGAACATCTACACCATAACTCCATAACTCACACTCTCACACCACATGCAAATAGGTGAAATGAAAATGAAAAGTGATTATTCACCCCATTACCTGGAGTATGTGGGTGAAAGCATTTTAATTTCAGTGCATGCATTTTCCTAGTCTGGCAACATCAATGTTACTTTTTTCTTAGCTTTAGCTTAGCATAGACGCTGGAGTGTTAAGTAGCCTCATAGCAACTCTTTGGCAACATTACATTCCAGCGCCTACATGTAGGCTATGTAAAAAATGCTAAATCTGAAATTGCACTGGAGTCTGCAAACACATGCACTGAGACTAAAGTGCTTATATCCACATATGTAACTCCAGGTAAGACTGTGAATAACCCAATTTCATAAAATGGTGGAAAATTCCTTTAAGTTAATAGGTATCTCCATAGTCCAACTCCACTGGACTCCACTGTATTTGCAATTGCAGGCTATACATTGGGCAAAGTTGTGTGTGGACCCTGATACACAAGCCATGTCTCAAAGGCAGATTGATGCATCTGTTTGTAAGTGGAGTGTGCCTGTGCCCATTTGGGGATGGGGGTCTGTGAGCAGACTGTCTTGCAGAAAAGGGGTCCTTGGGCTGAAAAAGGTTGAAGACCCCTGATCATAGTACATCACAAGACTTGTTGCACCTGCTTACACTATCAAAACCTTCATATGTAGATTGTTCATTGTGGAAGACCATTCAGGGGTTTGGTGTCTTCTTTACCCGGGGTTTGGAAGTGTTCACCATGCTGTAGAGAGTAGGATCAGGCTGCAGAGATGGAGGGGTCTGTACATATAAGAGCACAAATTGTGTTTATTACTGAGTGACTTTTTGCCCACTGTAACAATAACGTGATACAGCTTTGCAACTATACAGTAGGTTATTGTAGTTGGTATAGCACATTTAATACTCAAGGCAGACTCAATGCCTTCCTGTACGCTCAAGTTGGTCTAATCGCTTGTGATGTGCCCGTTGTCATTCAATTAACAGCACAGCTCAATTATCAGCACAGCTCACAGTTCAGATTTACAGCTGTTTAGTTGCTGTCATATACACTACTATTACTACTGCTACTACTACTACCAGGGCCGGACTGGGACCAAAAAATGGCCCGGGCATTTCCAGCCATAGCGGCCCACCATAATTTTATTCAATAATAACAACGTTGTGGCTAGCTAAAATAACACTGTAAGTAGGACATATTGCATGAATATGAGAAATTTAAACTAGCCCAATGTCCTTCATGAAAATTATGAGTAAATGACAGCCCCAGCCAAAAAATGACCGTCGGCCCACCGGGCATTGCCCTGTATGCCCTATGGCCAGTCCATGCCTGACTACTACTACTAATCATAATAATAAGTCTTGTAATAAAAGGTCTCATTTATTTTCTTCAATATTATCTATTCTGTATTAACCTTTAATTCCCTTTTTCTTCTTCTTGCCCTGTTTTTTTAATTTTCACATAATTATTTTATGTCTTTATTGTACTTTATTGTAAAATTATTTTATGTCTTTATTTTACTTTCTATCAATTACTGTACTTGCTTTTATTTTTGTACAGCACACTGAATTGCCTTTGTGTATGAAATGCGCTATATAAATAAACTTGCCTTGCCTTGCCTAATAATAATAATAATAATAATAATTATTGCATAACTTTACTGCATGGTATCTGAAGGCAGGTTTTGTGTGGATAAAGGTTGTTTAACTGGCTGTCCTGTGATCTGAGAGGATTCTGTGACATGCAGCTCCTTACCTGGGCTTTCTCTCCATTAGAGGCAGGCGTACTGGAGTTCTGCACAGTGGTGTACACGGTTGTGTCTTTTGGATCATAGGTTTGAGATGTATCCTAGGGCATAATGGTACAGTCACAACAAAGATAAGATAAGCAGTATACAGATGGCAACTATCATGTTGTATTTACAATATATTGATATAATTCCTCAATATCAACCTGCAGTGCAGAATGTCTCCCATTCTGTGTTGGTTGTTGGTTCTGTACACAGGAAGAATGGAGAAATTAAAAGCACATTTAGTAGGAGCCAAAGTTATGGAATGTTCAAAAATTACATTCAGCTAGTTTTCTGACAGTGAAGGCATGAAGAACATTTGGTTACCCCAACTGAGTCATATTCTGTTTGTGTAGGTTGTATATCTGTCAGAATAGCAAAAACATAGTCAGTTCTCTCTCACAGCAGAGATGAATGGCCGATGATCAAGTTAAAAGAATATACATGTAGTCTTTACATACATGCCCTAAATCGCGTTGATTTCCAGGCCATAAATAACAAGACACCCAGAACTATGATTGCTCCAAGAAGTCCTGATACAAGTCCCACGTGTGCAGTTTCTGAAGGAGTCTTGTTTTGCTCTATTAAGGAAAAATATGAATGGTGGTAGAATTAGGACATTTCAAAAACCTACTTATAGTTTACTGTTTTTTTCTAACATAGCCCCCTAGTAAACATTGGGGGTTACAGAAAACCCAAATTCTGTTTGGGACCAGTTCAATGACAAAGTGTGATTCAATCCACAGCTCTGTTTGAGGCCACAGAATGGCATCTAAATTTGATTAAAAAAAATGTATACAACCAAATATCTAACTGGCAGCTAATACTGACTGAATGGAGCATAGGCAAATGAAACTGAAAGTGAGTTTCTGTACCCCATTAACTGCCAACTCACTATTTGGTCTGCAGTATGTATCCCTACCATTAGCACAGTGATCTCCAACATCAGGGCTTTGGATTGATTCACACCGGAACAACTGATGTGCTGCCTTTGATTGATATGTTTGTTTTGGTCCTGCTGTACACCAGTACTATATGGTGTAAAAAAAAAAAAAAAAAAAAAAAAAAAATAGGAAGGCAAGACATACAACATGTCCCTGGGGGATGTCTGACATCTCATACTTACCTTTGTAAAAAGCACAATGTGGTTTGATCTCAATGGTGTCATTAGCCCAGCTGACAAGGTTACTATAGTTACAGATGATTCTACCATCTTTGACAGACAGGGTGAGGGTGGAATCAATGGAGGCCCCTGGAGAGCAGGTGCTGATACAGGTGGAGGTCAGATTGAGGTCACAACCTTTACAGGTCACTGTCACATTACAGGTGTCACTGCTGGACCAGTTAGAGACCACAGACAGGACAGGGACATCCACTGGATCTGAGACATAGACACACACACACACACCACCGACACCACCATCACCAAAATATAGTGCATACTTACAGTGCTGCCCAATTCCAAACCAGCTCGTGAGATTTATGAAGCATTCTTATGAAGCATTCTTATGAAGCAATTAAATACTTTCTGTAAATTTGACGGCAGAAAGTATTTAATTGTCATGCCAAAATATTTTCTTAAATAAGAGGCCTCACCCCTAGAAATTGTGACATCGGTGTCATTAATCTGTCCAAAATCAGACTTTTTTTCTAACCTAGAGTTAGACCTGACATCATGCAAGTCCAATTAGTTTTGACAAACAGCATCAAAGGAAGGCACAAAAGTCTGGGATATAAATCATCATATTGATGACTGCCAAGTTTAGCATGAGAATGTACACACATGCTGTTTCCAAAATGGCATGCTGCAAAAGCCAACAGCCCACATGACCAGTACCTCATTAATTGACTACAGCTTTATCTGACTAAAAGTTAATAAAGCCCATGTAGTACTCCTGTGATATTTTTCGTGTACTGCATACTACACACTTCTGCAGAGATCAGTATACATATAGGCTACTGTAGTAGCCTGTGTAGAAGGCATTTTCGGAAACAGGAACAGTTTTCTATCTTACGGACATTTTGTAATCGAGGACCATACTGTAGAAGAGCACACACAGATTTATACAAAAACATTATAAACTAGAAAAGCACTCGGAGAGTGCCGACCTCCGGCAAGGCAATGTGGTCACAGACACTATAAATTACAGAATGTGTTCTGGATCACCGATCGCCACCAAAATTGAATCAGTTATTGCTTGTCCCAATACACACGTTGTCACATTATGTTGTACACAGACAGACACAGGCGAAAACATAACCTCCTAGGCGGAGGTACTGTAACAAATATAAATACTTTTTATTTTAAGTTGCAAATGTCTTTCAATATACCCTCTGAAACTTCCAAGAAAATGAAGAAATGAGCATTGACACACTAAATAACAGAAAAACTATACTAACCATATAGATGAAAAGCAGGATTGCAGTGATAGCTGCAAGGTTATGGAGCAATAGCACCTCAGTACTACGTTAATGATGTACTGTAGGGTACATTTTTGGCTTCATTTATTCCTCCAAGGCAGGAAGAGAAGGGGTCAAAACTTTCTGGTAGGGCCGTTTCAAGGTACTTAGGGGGCCTCAAGCAAACAGGACATGGGGGCTCCTCACCTCCCATAAACACTACATGAACCACATTATTATAATCTTCAATCGTCTTTTATTAAAATAATTATTTGTGTTGAACCTTTGTCTGACTAAAGTCACATTTTATTGAATGACACTACTTACTAAAATACTAAAATGATCAAACAGTCAATCTAGGGGGCCCCTTTCAGCCTGGGGCCCCAGGCAATCGCCTGGTTTGCCTGTTCTGTTGCGACGGCCCTGCTTTCTGGTATGTGTGCTTTATCTAATTGGGACTCAGCTCCCTGTGAAGTGATTTTGTAAACCCAAATAATTTTAGTTTGGATGCCATTGGTGTACTGGTCTGGGAAGCAGTATAATTATTGGAGAATGGGGTTGATGTGATGGTATGGCCAAGCACTCTATTGCAGCAGTTTTGGACAAAGGGCATTGCAAGAAATAAATGTATGATGTGTCCTAGCAGAATATACAGGCAGGGTTTGGAGATATGAAGTATGAAGTACCGTATGCATGAAGAAACAATATTTTGTTGGTAGTGTGTATGCATGACTCATGAGTCATTCTCACCTTGAACAGTAAGGCTGTACTCTGTCCTAACTTCAGTCTCTCCAGCACTGATCCACCCTTGATAGAGTCCACTGTCAGTCTTCTGCAGTTTCTTCAGCTCCAGAGAGAAGGTCTCCTTATTAAACACCACTCTGCCTTCATGGGTGAATACTGTGACACCTTTGTGAGGTGTATATTTCAGTATTCTTTCTGAGACAAAATTCCACTGTATGATATCAATACTCATCTTATTTAGCTGCTGGTGTTGCTGGAACTCCAGAGTGATGGATTCTCCAGTTTGACTGAACACGGACACAGGAGACCCAACGTGCGTACCTTTGGAGAGAGAGAGAGAGAGAGAGGGAGACGCGCAAGTGATAATCGGGCGGAGAGATTTGTCATTTGTCATGAGATTTGTCAAGTTCTGAAGTAGCCTACTGAAATGTTTTAAATCTGTCAATAGGCAAATTTATTTTTAGGAGTTAATAGGCTTGCATGGCCGTAGCCTATCTATCGACGACATGATGCGATTTCGCTCTAGTCTACTCTATTTGTGATTAATGTTTTCATCTAGGCTATTCGCCTATTTTCTTTTGTTTGAAAGCTCGAGAAAAGCGGTAGGGCCTAGCCTTTTTGGTGAGTGCCCATGCCACGCCGATATCACTCTAGGCTATGCATTTTAATAGTAATGTTGTGGGCACCCTTCGTTTCGCGCGCCAGTGGAAGGGAAAGGGCTGGGGGAGAGGCCCTGTCCCTACACTGGGCAGCTATAGTGCAAGAAGTTGGTGAAGTCTAAACCACGCCAGTAATTCCGAAATAAGCATTTCATAAAATTGTTAGTCCAACCCAACAATATCACAAACAATTTCCTGGCTTGTGCGAAATCTTCGCTTGCCTACATTTCAAAACAACAGCATCAAAGCGCTTAGACCTAATTCATGCATGATGTCCTCTACCTTCAACAGGATAGGCTGCTCACAAACCCAAATGAACTCTCCTATGCGAATGTGAGAACCAGGAGTCTCCATTTTTCCAAGACACGTCCTTGCCATATAATGACAGGTTAAAAAAAAAAGTTGGTGCTCCCCATCAAGTAACGCAGTGCCGCCCGCGCGCATGTGTGTGTGTTAATGCAACAAAAGTTCACTGTCGAGTGAATCGTTAGTCTATGTAGGCTAGATAATGTTCATGTAGGTCAATTTTCAAATTCAATTTCAAGTTCACGTTGTATATAAGTAGATATTTACAGAAGAACTGCAGACGCAAGCACACTTTTTTTTTTTTTTTTGCGGGGGGAGAGATTTGTGCGTACCCTACAGTTCAATCCTGCAGGCGCCCCTGCTGCTGCCTATACCTACATTCTGCAATTACCACACTTGCAGGCTGCCAAAAAGGCAAGCTGTGTTAAACAAAACTGAAACTTAAATAGTGCTTCTGCATCTGCATCAGCATCAAAGCCACATGCCTCATGGAACAAATGGCCATCTTGTACTTTTCCAAACCTCAAAATAAAGTTCAGTCAGAATATTCAATTACGAGTTAAAGTATTTACCTGATACGGTGAGATATATGATGCTCAGGTAGTTTAAACACCTGATCCCCATTGTTATTCTAGACGTAGCATATCATAACGGCTGAAATACAGAAGTTGGCTGTTTCCTTTCTGTGTGGAGGTGGGCGGTATGCTCTTGCATTTCCTATGATGAAGTGTCATTTCATGTCATCCTGAAAATAGACTTGATATTCATAAATGTATTGGTTATATTTTATGCATTTATTTTGTATGATCTACATAATTCTATGCTTGTTGATTTTATCCTTGTCTTATCATTTTGCTTTTATCCTTTGCTGAATAATTTGCTTTTATTTTTTGTGATGAACAACAACTACTTCTGTGTGAAATGCACTAGATAAACTTGTGTCACGTGTTTCTTCACTAAATCCTTGTTTAAACATGAGGTGATCAAAATCAGATCCAAGACCGTCCTCTCTACATCACAGAGGTCCTTTAGTTCGGCCCTCAAGCAAAACAAGGTCCTGAGAGAACACCTTGTACTCCACGTCTACTAAACGACTAGTCAAAAGTCTTGGGTCCTTACGACCTTGGAGACCTTAAATAGGCTACTCTTAAAACCCAGACTGGACTAATTGCAATGTCCTTTAAAGTAATCAGTGAATCATCCCACACCTACTCTTGGTCCCAAAATGCACTGACTTCCTGTAAAAATATCAACCCAAATAATCAAATGACATCATGGACATGCTGTTTAGTTTATACACCATCGCCATTAACAACCTCTACTATCTGCATGCAAGGACGCCTCACTCACGACTGTCACAAGAGGATCTGGCTTTGACTTTCATATGCCCTGTCTTTGGAATAGTTTACAGTACCACTTGATTCAGATTCAGATTCAGATTCAGAAAACTTTATTAATCCCATCAGTGGGCAATTAAGTTCGCAGTCCCAGTCTCCATCAATCAACCATAAATAGTAATCTTATAATAAATAAAAAGTTAGAAAAAATATAGAAATACAAGACCTAAAAAAATAAATAAATAAGAAGATGACACATGCATATCCATATGCATCTTAACACACACACACACATACAATCAAACACTCTGTACTGTCAGTGATGAACAGCGCTCAGTAAATCCAATTGTCATTAATGCACTCTATCCCTACAACCTTGTTTAATAATCTAATGGTTGTAGGGATGAAAGATCCAGAATACCTTTTTGTTTTTGTCCTGACAGAATAATAGCGCCTCCCAGAAGGCATTAATGAAAATTCACCACCTAAAACATGATCAGGCTGACTGATGATACTTCTAGCCTTTTGGACTGCCTGTTTGTTAAACAGAGCACTCAGACTATTTAGCTGTGTTCCAATAATCTTTGATGAAGTGTTAACAATGCTGCTGAGACTGTTCTTGTCTTTGACTGATAGGCTATTGAACCAACATAAAAAAGAGAAAGTTAGAAGACTCTCAATAAAAGACTGATAAAAGTTACGTAGAATGGTTTTAGAGACACTGAAGGAGTTAAGCTTCCTCAGCAGATGAATTCTCTGTTGTCCCTTTTTGACAATTGTCTCAGTGTTTACATGAAACATCAGCTCACTGTCAAATATTGTACCTAAGTACTTGTAAGAATCAACGATTTCCACTTGCTATTGGTTCTGCCTTTGCCCTCCTAAAATCAATTATGAGCTCTTTTGTTTTGGCTACATTTAAATCTAAAAAATGATTGTCGCACCACTTCACAAATGATGTCAATGCTAACCCATGACTGGAGTGTGGACCTTGGAATAAAGATAGCAGTGCAGTGTCATCCGAAAACTTGACCAGGTAGCTTCCTTGTTGGGAAGACCTGCAGCTATCTGTGTACAAAATAAATAACAAGGGAGAAAGTTGAAACTTGAAGAAACTTGAGCTCAGACCAGAAACATCTTTAGGCCTAACTGTATCTCTTTCGACTTTGTATGATGACACTGGTGTCGATAGTCTGTTGTGATATTTGTAGACCTACTTTTCCTTGTCTTTGTATGATGGTGTTATTAATCTTTTAATTTTCTTTTTATAATAATATGAAGCACTTTGATTTTAAAAGTTACTCACTTACTTCCCAATTATGATTTTTTATGTAAGGTAGGCTATGATAATTATTTGTTGGCAGATGTAGGCCTAGGTGTAGATGTATGTATCTATGTCAGACAAGGTAGGTCTATCATATTACATTCAAGACCACAATAGCATAACTGTCTCTGTAATAACTCACTGAATGTAGAAGCTGTTTTGTGTGTGTGTGTGTGGGGGGGGGGGCCTCCTAACTAGGCGTCTATTTCCCATTGGCCTTGTGATGAGGGAGAAGTACTTTGGCTGGGCCTAAACAAGAGTCGGGGGAAATAGATAGACTGGCCTACTCTTGGTCACATTGTACGCAATGTGATCTGGCCTACAGGCTATCATCATCAATCTACCCTTCTTGTCTGACAGAGCTTGACAACTCTGATCTTTGAATAACCTAGATATGGTACCACCTAGTGGAAACAAACACGAATTGCAGAGTACCATCATCGTAACCAGTGGTGTAGTGGGGATTTTTGAAGTGGGGGTACGCTATTTGTGATGACGACGCCCCCCCCCCCCCCCCCCCAAAAAAAAAAAAACAAAAAAAAACCTTGCTTTATCTCCAGTCGCTTACATGATTGTTATTATTAGGCTGCATGATTAACTGTCAATACAGAACTTCTAGCTGCCAGTCCAACGTAAATAAGTGAGTTTCCATTCGAGATTGTTTTAATCATGTTATGGTTTTAACATCATCTATATTCATGTAGGCTAAAAATGACTAAAAAGAAGCAGATGCCGTTATCTAAGTGGTGTAATGATCCGTGAACTACTTTACTCCAACTCAACTCCAACATGCTGATGCTATAACACGCATAGAGCAACTTAATGCTTTAGCTAGATACAGATAAGCCTGACTATTTTATAAGCATTAACCTTACGGCAAACGACCTGCCTCAGTACGAGTTGTACTTGGCTAAATTTACCGGTAGCCTACTGTTTTGGGGCTAGGAATCCAAAATGATGCGTCGTTGCGCTTATTCAAACCAACTTTCAACACTTCAAAGCCCTTACCGCAGACGCTGCCTCAGTTGAGAGGATAAAAACAAAGCAAAAAGAAAACGCAACGGTGTAACGTACATTTCCTGTTTTGGTTAAAACTAACGAAATTGTCATAGCCTGGCTACAGAGCCACGCAGGTCAGAGGGCCGCTGAACTCGATTGCGACCGAGGAGTTTGAGTGTGAGTGCATGTGTGTGCGTGCCCCCGTCATTCAGTGTATTCTATGCATGTTGCTTTCACCCTTGCGTCCGACGCCCACCCCTACAAATTCGGTTATGTTCATTGCCAATGCATGTCGTTTGATATATAATTTGTAGGCTTTTTCATTTTTTTTTTTTTCACGTGAGAAGTGGGTGGACGGCGTACCCCCGCGTTCCACGCCCACTACACCCCTGATCCTAACTGCATTATCCATATGCTTGTGAGTGGTAAAACAAAATAATTCAGATTTATATGAGCTGACTGCTCTTGATGAATTATTAACAATAACGTGATACAGCTTTGCAACTATACAGTAGGTTATTGTATTTATATAGCACATTTAATACTCAAGGCAGACTCGATGCCTTCCTGTACGTTCACACCAAGAGCTACTAAAGCTGTTAAATGGCTTTTGTCGCTCAAAACAGTAGCAGCTAAAATTCCTGTTCGCTCAAGTTGGTCTAATCGCTTGTGATGTGCCCGTTGTCATCCAATTAACAGCACAGCGGTTCAGATTTACAGCTGTTTAGTTGCTAGTCGCTTTTATCACTTTATTCGCTTTTGTCGCCCTTGTCCATACAAAGTGCTTTAGTAGCCCTTGGTGTGAACATACAGTTACACAACTGCAGAATTAAAAAGATCATATACACTACTATCACTACTGCAGCTGTCGCTGAAATGGGCCAATATCTTTGGTAAATTAATATTTTTGTGTTAAGGTATTTCCTTATATAAAAAGGGTAAATAGTAAATTGTAATGTCATTATATTGTGATTTTTGATTTGAAATAGCGTCACCTAGTGGTCATGATGGGGAATAGCACAGTAATTGCAATAAATAGTTTGGGCCTAGTCATGTGATTGACGCTATGACCTGCTGGGTAAATGTACGTTCTGTCTTTTGGAGCTATGGAGCTCATGGTGTAAAGATGTATGCAAGAGTTCGAGATTAAAGCCTTAGCAGCTCCTGATATTCCGGTCAGAAGGCGCACACGGTATGAGTAATATGTTATTTATTGTGTATTTCATGTATATTTGAAGTTTCATTCACAGACATTTATAAGAAATTAATATTGGCCAAGATGTGATATTAAGATGTCATATTTATTTTATTTCAGTTTTTCACGGTGTTTTGGAGGTGTAAGGTCAAAATGCATACTTCAGTGTGTGAAAGAAAGACAATAAAACTCAGTCAAACATCAGTTGGAACCGTGCTTTTTATCTGACCAGAAGAATATCTTTGGGAGCAGCTACAGTGAAAAACGTGAGCCAGTGAAAAACGTGTTCACGGAGCAGTGATAAACGTTAGCCAAGTGAAAGACACGTTCATCCGTGAGCCAAGAAATGCCAGCCAGGGGAAAACGTGGTTATTGAAGTGAAGAAACGCCGAGATGGGACACGCATTGACCATGCGAGGGATGTCTGCGCCATGTAGTGAGAGCATGTTCGTGCAGTGAAACCCGGGCTGGCAACGGATTCGACGGATGGAAGAGAAAACGTGTCGGATGGAAGAAAAGACCGTATGGTGGAGAAAGACCATCGATGGAAGTGGAGGACGTAGCTATCCACGAAAGGGAGCAACAAGATTCGCCAGCTGTCCTGTGAAGAGCCGAGGGCCTGCATCTGCGAAAGACTGTGTCGGTTTTGTGGGCCTGCGTGAGGACCTGCCTACATGTTCGGGCATGCATTCAGCTTATCACCGCGAGCTGCCGTCCTGCGTGGAAGTGAAACCAAGCGCAAGAAGAAGACGGTGCTGCAGTTGCTTCTAGAGGCCACAGGGAAGCAATAACGCGACAAGTATGGACAATTGACGAATATTAATCCAAGGAAACAGGTCAGACTGTATATTTTCCATAACAGTTTCAGTTGATTGAACGAAATATTTCTTGAACTTTTGAACTGTTGAAGTTTATTGAAAAAAAAGGACAATTGCATTTGACAATTTGTAAATTGAAAAGAATACGTAATGTTTGCATTTAATATATTTTGCATTTGAAATTGTGTGTTTTCATGGCAGTTTTATGGTCATGGTTGTTAGATTAACATTTCATTCAGCCATTTAATATTACCATTCGTTGTTAAGAGTAATTCAGCAAAATGGAAGAGTGCAGACCAGATACTCGTGTACTAGAGGGAGTACTAGAGGCTTTGGAAAATGAAAAGAAGGATTTAGAAGAAAAATTAGAAACTGAAATAGAAGAGTTAGAGCAGCAGCAAATTGAAGAACGTATAGCTGAAATTGAAACAGATCTTAAAATCCACAAAATAGGGCTCAAGGAGCCAGAACCTCAAACTGAATTGAGGCGGTCAGAAAGAGAGAAGCACCCTACTGAAAAGGGACTTGAATACATAAAAGAAGAGAGTGCAAAGAAGGAAAAAAGGTTTATGTTTACATATGTCAACTTTAAGGCAGAAGTTCAGTATATTAGAACTAAATTAAAGGAGAAATGCTCTAAAGCAGAATTAGGAGACATGATTCAAGCTTTAGATAAATATGAGCCAGAATTAAAGCAGGAATATGAGAGCTTGCGCACACTGACCACACCATCTCAAGATATTAGGAGAAGAATGGACAGCTGCACTTCAGTGACTACTGAACTAATTGAGCTCCTGAAGAAACGCTACTCAGAAGCAGATAAAGAATTTGAGCCAGAGACTATGAAAGAAGCACTCCTGAAATTACTTCAGAGAGAAGATGCCAGGTCGATTTATGGTTCAACTGTGTCAAGAGCTGCAAGGGGTAGTGTGCAAGGTAGCCAGGTGTCACTGAAGAAGGCAGAGGTGGCTGCGCGATTGGCATCGAAACGTGCTGAAATTACCAGAGAACAGGAAATAGCTGCACAGAGAAAAGAGGTGTTAGCCCAACAAGAGAGGTTAAAAATGATGGAAGATCGAAGGGACCTTGAAGCAATGGAGGCTGAATACCAGGTGTATGCTGAAGAGGAATTAAAATATAATGCTGAAATAGGAGATACAAGAGAAATATTGACACTGCCTCCCAGTCAGTTTCCAATACAGCAACCTAGCATTCCATGTGCTCAAGCACCCCAAGATCTTCCAAGCCTGCTTAGCTCTGAAAGCAAAGTAGCACCCACTTCAAATGAAGCCTCACTGGTTCAAGCCTTAAAAGAGTCCCTGGTAATGACTAGACTGCCTGCACCAGAGCCATTCACGTTTACAGGAGACCCACTCAAATTCACTGAGTGGCGAACTAGCTTCAAAGCCTTAATTGAAACCAGTTGCACAAACACAGCGCATAGACTCTTCTATTTGAAAAAATACATTAGTGGAGAAGCGCTTTGTGTGTTAGAAGGAACATTCTATAGAAGCGACGAAGAAGCTTACACTCAGGCTTGGGAGGCCCTGAACAAACGTTATGGCCATCCTTTTATTGTTCAAAGAGCATTCCGAGGGAAGCTGAGTAACTGGCCAAAAATAGGACCTAAAGAATCTCTTAAGTTGAGAGAATTTAGTGATTTCCTCATCTCCTGCAAGAATGCAATGCCTCATGTTGCTGGTCTAAGGGTGTTAGACGATTGTGAGGAAAATCAAAAATTGCTACAGAAGCTTCCTGACTGGCTAACCACCCGCTGGAACCGGCATGTGACTAAAGCATTAGATCAAGAGAAAGCATATCCTGGCTTTGAGGAGTTTTCAAGGTTTGTGGCAGAAGAGGCACGCATTGCGTGTAATCCCGTCTCATCTCTCCATGCATTGAAGCACATAGATGAGAAAACGGTGAAAGAACAGAAGCGTGCCAAGGCCAACACTCTGGTGACATCAGCTAAGGTGTCACAGAAAGAAAACCCCTCTTTGAAAGACACAAGCTCGTCAGTAGGTGCTACAGTCAACACTCCTGCTGCTCAACCCAAAAGGCCAATAGAATGTGTCTGCTGTAAAGAAAATCACTTTATCTACAAATGTGAAAAATTCGCAGCAATGTCTCTTGAAGAGAGGAAAAGATTTGTAATCAGCAACAATATGTGTTTTGGTTGCCTCAGAGTTGGCCATGTTGCCAAAAACTGTCGAAGAGAGCCACATGTAACATCTGCAGGCGTAATCACCCATCTCCGCTTCATGAGGAGCAGCCGATAGGTGAAAAGTCAGAAGAGCCACAACAAAAAGAAAATTCTTCCACAAACTTATGCAGTGTGAGAATAGACAGTGGTGACCGCACGTCGATGATCGTCCCTGTGTGGCTTTCTAGCGCAGCTAATGATAGCACTGAAATCTTGGTGTATGCACTGCTCGACACGCAAAGCAGCAATACCTTCATAGACCAAGATGTTTGCCAAAAAATTCAAGTTCATACCAAACCTGTCAAATTGAAGTTGTCTACGATGACTGACAAGAGTTCAACAGTGAATTGCCATAGAGCTGTTGGACTGATGGTGAGAGGGTTTCATTCACAAGAGTGCATAGAGCTACCACCAGCGTACACGCAGGAGTACATCCCGCTGGAGAAGAATAGTATTCCAACGCGTGACACAGCAACAAGGTGGGTCCATCTTCTCAGCGTGGCCGAAGAGATGCCAGACCTTTTGGACTGTCCTGTAGGACTCCTAATTGGCTATGACTGCGCAAGGGCTCTGAAGCCAAAGGAAGTGGTATCAGGGGAAGAGCATGAACCCTATGCAGTCAAGACGGCGCTCGGCTGGAGTATAGTTGGAGCCACTATGCCTTGTAGAAGCACAAGAGATGAGACTGGATTTTGCCATCGCATTTCAGTGAAAGAACTTCCTCCCATCACACCCGCCTCTGTGATTAAAGCATTAGAGACAGACTTTCTGGACACAAACTCCAAAGACAACACAATTTCTCAAGAAGATATTCAATTTCTCCACATGTTGAATGAGAAAGTCAAGCACAATGAAGAAGGACATCTGGAGATGCCTCTACCATTCAGAGAGCGTCCTCAGCTTCCGAATAATAAACAGCTTGCCACAGTGCGTCTAAAGCATTTGAAAAGAAAAATGGAAAAGAGTCCTAAATACAAAGAGGATTACATAAAATTCATGGACAATGTCTTTAGAGATGGAGATGCAGAAGAGGCTAGCGCGGCTCCTAAAGAAGGCAACACATGGTACATTCCGCACCACGGGGTGTATCACCCTAGGAAGCCTGAAAAAATTAGAATCGTGTTTGACTGCTCCGCCAAATTTGAAGGCACCTCTCTGAATGACCACCTTCTCACAGGCCCAGATTTAACGAACACTCTGACTGGAGTCCTGTGTAGATTTCGTCAGCACAAGATCGCAATTAATTGTGATGTGGAAAAAATGTTTCATCGCTTTCACGTCAGCCCAGAAGATCGTGAGTTCTTGAGATTTCTGTGGTGGGACGATGGAAACATGGAAAGCGAGCCCAAAGAATACCACATGCGAGTGCATATATTCGGTGCCGCATCATCACCGGGATGTGCTAATTATGGCATGAAACATCTTGCCAGGAAATATGAGCAGGACTATCCACTTGCCGCAAGCTTTATTTGCAAGAATTTTTATGTGGATGATGGGTTAGTCAGTGTTGATTCTGTTGAAAAGGCCAACCAGCTCATCAGTGAAGCACGAGAAGTCTGTAGTAAGGGACAGCTGCGTTTACACAAATTTGTCTCCAATAACAGAGAAGTTTTGGATAGCATACCAGAGAGTGAACGCGCTAATGCTGTGAAAGATGTGAACCTGAACTACAGTGAGCTTCCAATGCAGAGTGTACTTGGAGTCAAGTGGAACGTTGAGATGGATGCATTTTCATTCAATGTTGTCCTCAAAGAAAAGGCAGCCACCAGGAGAGGAATCCTATCCACCGTCGCAAGTGTTTACGACCCTTTGGGATTTCTCGCTCCTTACCTGTTGAATGGCAAAAGAGTGCTGCAAGAAATGTGCAGACGGGGTGTGGGATGGGATGAACCTGTTCCCCCTGAACTGAAACCAAGATGGGAAGCATGGCTCGATGATTTCATGAATCTTGAAAAAATTGAAATACCAAGATGCTTCATTCCTGACAACTTTGGCACAATTCGAAAAATTGAGCTGCATCATTTCTCAGATGCCAGCACTAATGGCTATGGGCAATGTTCATATATCAGAATTGTTGCAGATGAGAAAGTGCACTGTGCCTTGGTTATGGGTAAGGCCAGAGTGGCACCCGTAAAAGTTGTCAGCATTCCCCGCCTTGAGCTCACTGCAGCTACAGTCTCTGCTGCAGTTAGCAGTGTTCTCCGAGAAGAGCTGGAGTTGGACATAGACGAGGAATTTTTCTGGACTGATTCGCGGGTGGTGCTTGGATACATCAGAAACGACGCAAGGCGCTTTCATGTGTTCGTCGCCAACTGTCGCGCTGATACAGCGGAGATATGGCCGTCTCCTGCATGCAACAACCGTCTCCTGCCTGCAATAACGTTGTCCAGCATGCAACCCTGTTCTGCACGGCAGCAGCGCAACTGCGTGCGCGCTGCACAGTCTCCCCCAGCTGAGCACAATCACACTAATTAGTTCACGCGAACGAAGACGCCACAAAACTGTGCCCATTCATTTCACTCAGTAAAAATTGAACTGTGAGGACGGCGGCCGCTGGTTTGCGAGGAATTACTTTCCGGACTCGATAGGCTAATGGTAAGCTCCCTTTGGGCTTTCTATAAATTCTCTTTGAACACCGCTCTACGCGGCCTGATTGCTTGAAAGTCAGAGCGCTCAAATGCTTTTGTTTAGTGCACGCAGATATGCGTTGTTAACGTGCATTACGTGATTGTAGTATTGAGAAAACAAACCGTGTCAGTGTTTCCCACAGATTAGGTAGCAATTTGTGGTGGTCCACTGTGCGATGAGGGTGGTGACCAGGGGGGAGGGGGCGTCGCCCGGGCGATCGATCGACATTGGGGTCGCCCCAGGGTGGGTAGTGGGTAGATGGGGGGAGGGGGCGTTGCCCGATGGGGCACAAATTTAAGTTGGCAACAGCTTTACTGAACAAATAAATAAATTAGGTAAAGTTTAAAGGCTACAATCACAGTGCAATTAAATAGCCTATTATTTCATCAATTAATCAAGTAATGGGATAAAACTTTTTTTAGGTTTTAAACAGCAATAAAATGCCTGTTAAAATGACCAAGCCGTTTCCTATTATTATCCTATTCTTCATCAAAAAAATGTTTTTATCCCAACTGTTCAATGTAAAAAAGAAACCTTCTCCCCAAGGCTATTTGCTTCTAAAGTCATTAAGTGTCATCTGACATTGTACCAAATAGGCTACTTGCAGTACAGCCACACTCATGGCACAATCATAAATTGCTGTGAAACAGGTCACATGAATTAAATCCAACTTGACGAATAAATGTTATTTGCCATTCGTTTAAGGTTTACAAAAAGTATGAGGACTGTAGGCTTATCTCCTGCACCAAATCAATAAGGAACATACATGCATGATGAGGAGACCGGCAGGGAGGGAGCAGTGTCTGTGTGCGCAACAGAAGGGAAAGAGGAAGAGAGCGCGTGTGCTTTCCAATTCTAATATGGTTAATCATTATAAGCATAAGCAAGAAATTATTGCAAATACCGTAAGTAGCGCTTGGGTTTATTGATCGTAAATCAACTAGCGTTGACAGCTAACTTTGACGCTTTGGTGACTTTAGAGAACTGCTATTAACGTGCATATTTTTTTTTCTGTAAAGATGGGCATAACTTTGGTAAGCCACGTCCACAGGCTACACATATTCTCTTGATTAAACGTTAAAACACAACGCCAGGTGTTCTACCCATGATCATGGTATGAATTCCAGTTGTTGTTTAATTAGCCTCTTCCTTTAAACTAATAATGTTAGCGTAGCAAAAGGTAACATTGCCGATGGAGCAGTGTAACTTTCAGATGCCGCTATAATATATATTATGGCCTCATCGCGCAGTGATAATGATGCGACCGGCCTTTTATGTAGGTCTATGCGTTAAAAAAATCCGGGGGACGTAGGCAAGGCGGCGGGCATTTTTTGGCAAGGTGTTTTTAGCTTTAAAGCGCTGTGGGAAATCCTGGTGCATGTGCGTGAATGAGAAGAAGGGGCATTATGAAAGAATGGGACGATACAGGTGTGAGGGGAGTGGAATGATGCGCAACTGACTTTTTTTTTTTTTTATCGTGAGTCTTATTATGTGGCGATAGGATTCCATTCTGTGGCGGCCCGCCACACAATGGTCTATGTATGGGAAACACTGCGTGTAATATTAACTTAAATAAACTTGATATTTATATGGTTGTTTGTAAAATTGTAAAAATGTATGTAAACTGGTGTTTATAGGTATAGCCTGCTGAAAGGGGAAAGGGTTAAAGGGTAAAATCTTAAGTAAGCACATGGTTAAAACCATCATCTGTAAAATGTGATATAGTTAAAACAAACAACAGTTAAAACAAACAAACTAATTCATTGTAAATGTATTCATTGTATTTCATTGCAACAGTTGTTAAAAACATTTATTGTTAAAAACATATTTATTGCAAACATTTATTGTATTTCATTGTATATTGAACATTTATCGAACAGTATAAATACTTTAAAAATGTAATTTTAGTAATTCAATTTCAACGAGCATTATAATGAAATGTATTGTATAGTGGGAAATAATATGCACTGTTGATGTGTTTGTGAGGGATTCTACTAATTTATTGTCCTCATTGTGTTTGTCTAAGGTTTTCACCTGCACCATCTTTATCAAAAAATAAAACTGATCAAAGTGATGAGTGAAATCAAGCCTGGTCTAAGTCTTTCCAAGTGTTAAAGAGAAATACACTTGACAGTGAAAACCAGCTGTGACCAGTGAAGACTCCTCCACTTCAGCCCACCACAAAGAGGGAGAAGACTCCACCTGGGGGCCTGGAGGAGAATAGCCCGCTGTCCATCCATTCAACAGCTGCAGTGTATACAACATGGCTGATTCAAAGGAAATAATTGCGTTAAAAGTTGAGCGGACAACAGCAAAGAGACTTTTCTCCAGATTAGTCAACAATGTCACAAGAACCCATACAGAGATGTCTGCAGATGAACTGACTGAGAACTTTAAGCGAATCACATTAGAGGGTGTCAAAGTCTTTGAGGCCAATGAAGAATTGGAAGCTGCATATATTTCAGCGAGTGAGGCAGAGCTGAAGGAAGCCAATGAAGAGGGCGCTCCTGAGCTAGGCGAGCAGCAGAAGATTGACATAGAGAAGACAGCCAAAGAGTGTGAGCAAAGGTTAAAGGAGGTCAAGAAACTCATCAAAGAGACTTTATGGGATAACTTTGGAGAAAGAGAGCTGTCCCTCGCTTTGCAAATAGCTGAAGGCCAATGTGAGCAAGTCCAGGCGGCTAAGGCTGATGTAACTATGGAGGCCTACAACTTCATGTTAGCCCACCTGGAGAAGCTGGTCACAACAGCAAAAGGAGCCCACTTGAAGTGGAGCCGCTGGGCCCCTCCAGCAGAAGAAGCAGACTTCAATGATCGTGTGAAGGAGCTGGAACTTTGCCTTCCAAAGCTGGTTGCAAGAAAAGCCATGCTTATTGGCACAGCAGGGGTGAAAGTGGATGTTGAAAACGCACCAATGGCAACCAGCCCAAGGAAAGTAGCCACTATCAAGCTGAAGGCCACAGCACTGCCCAAGTTCACTGGAAATCAGCGAGACTTCTACAGATGGAAAAAAGAATGGGAGGCTCTGCAAAAGCAAGGCGAACCGTCCGGGTCCAGAGAAGTCAAGAAATTCCAGCTGCTTGACAGTCTTGATGAGAGAGTGGCCAAAGACTTACATCTGTCTACTTACACCACAGCCGATGAAATCTTCAAAGTCCTTGAGAACCGGTATGGGAACCAAGCCATCATTGCATTAGAGATCGTTGAAGAGCTTCAAGCTATCCCACCCATCCGAGGTAACCAGCCAAAAAGAACTATCGAGCTCATCCGAGCAGTTGAAAAGGCTCTCTATGACTTGTGTGAGCTGGGTAATGCAGAGGCCATAAAGAACCCACTAGTAACCAACTCTATTGAGAGTAAGCTTTCAGATACCCTGAAAAAGGATTGGCTCACCTATGCTGCAGATCTGGATAACGCTGTGAACCGGCAGAACCGCTTTGACAAGCTGCTCATGTACCTGCAATCCCAAGAGTCCATATACGAACAGTTGGAGCAACTGAGAGACATCGACCCTGCCAGGGAGAAGTCAAAGCTCCAAACAAAGTATGCTAGGACAAAGACCACCAAGTCCATCAGTGACTCTGCTGGCTGTGTCATCTGTGGAGACCCAAAGCACAGGAGGAAACTGTACTTCTGCAAAAAGTTCAGGACGACTGCAAAGCTGCAGGAGAAGAGGGACGCGGTTCATCAGCTTGGAGCCTGCAAGAGATGCCTCGAAGTCCACAGCAACGAACCATGCAGAAAGGCCATCTACCTGTGTGGGAACCCAGAGTGCAAAGACCAACACCATTATCTTCTCTGCCCACTGCACAGACAGTCGACTCAGAGAGTGCCAAGGTCCAATCCAGTGAGAGCCGAGGGGAGAAGGTACACAGAGGCACAAGAGGAGTTCCTCTCCAAACTTCCGCCTGAGCTGGCACAGCAGTGCCGTGACACTTTCTGCAACGTGGCATCCCGAGCATACAACTCCATCGCAGCTGGGAGAGGCCTAATGGAAAGTACTGGCTTACATGAGTATCCTGTAATCCTCATGCTCCTTGATGTCATCGCCAATGATGGCCAAAGAATTGGAACCCTCATTGACCTGGCTTCCGATACCAATTATATAACGCACAATGCCGCAAACAAGCTGAACCTTCGATGTGAAGACGTCACGTTGGTTGTTCATGGTGTCGGAGGCATGAAGGTGTCCGTTGCAACCAAGCGTTACCTCCTTAAGATCCGTGTCCGCACACTGAGGGGAACCTTCAAGTCACATCAGCTGATCTGCTACGGGCTTGACCAAATTGCAGAAGTGCACAGGCATATCCCAGCAAGCAAGTTGCAGAAAATCTTCCCTGATGTGCCTCTTGAAGACCTCATCAGACCCAGAGAAATACAGCTCCTGATTAGCCACAAGGAAGGTCAGCTGGTGCCACAGAAAATCCGCTCCATCGGTGACCTGGTGCTCTGGGATGGCCCACTCGGCAAGACCATTGGAGGTACACACCCAGACTTGTTTGAGGAGATCTCGCAAGTGGCCCACACATCAAAGACTCATTTCGCAAGATCAATGAGGACAGCAGCAGTCAAGTATAGGGAACTTACCCACAGAGACCCAACAGTCTGCCAGTACCCTGATTATCCCGAAATCCAGTCCAGCACAGCAGCTAGCAGCAGAGACTTCCTCAAGTGGTGGAGTTGGGAGAGCATTGGAGCTGCCTGTGTGCCGAGATGTGGAGGGTGTCGCTGCGGTAACTGTCAGGCAGGAGGAAAGGAGATGACGCTTGCCGAAGAAAAGGAAATGGAGATTGTGAGGAATGGTCTGACATATGTAACCGGTGATGACCACAGCAAAGAACCGCATTGGCACGCAAAGTACCCATGGACCGAAGACCCAGCATTCTTGCCAAACAACAAGAAAGTGGTCGAAATGACGTTCCTGAGGACTGAAAAGCAACTGTCAAAAGAGCCGGAGTGGAAGACTGCCTACACTTCGCAGGTTCACGAGATGGTCAATCGCAAAGCTGCAGTGAAGCTGACCAAAGAGGCTCTCCAGAGCTGGTCTGGACCAGTATGGTACATAAGTCACCTGATCGCACCAAATCCGCACTCCGTCTCCACCCCAGTACGACTAGTATGGAACAGCAGTCAGAAGTATCGAGGTCGAAGTCTGAATGATATCCTCATCAAAGGTCCTAACGTCTTGAACCCGATTAGAGCCGTCCTGCTGAGGTTCCGAGCTGGTATCTTCGCTGCACTCGGTGACATTCGCAAGATGTATAACTCCGTCTGGTTGGAGGAGCGAGAAGTCCATCTCCACCGATTTCTGTGGCGCGACTCAGAAAGTGCTGAGATAGAAGACTTCGCCATAACAAGGGTAAACATTGGAGACAAGCCTGCAGGCTGCATAGCCCAAGTAGCCATGCGGGAAACTGCTAACTTACCTTCATTCAGCCATCTGAAAGAAGAGAGGCGGGTGATAGAAGAGGATGCCTATGTCGACGACATCCTGACCTCTCACAACAGCCGTGATCACCTGAAACGCCTCACAACCAACATCGAGCTCATCCTGAAAGCTGGAGGATTCTATATGAAGCCCTGGGTCTACTCCAATCAAAGTGGGAGGGAAGTATCCAAGACTGAGGTGCCCAAGATGGAGCCCACGACCATGATCCTGCCAAACCAGCTGACTGAAGATGACAACAAAGCTCTCGGCCTCGGGTACACCATCGAAGATGACAAGCTCCATGTCATGGTTGCAGTCAACTTTTCAAAGAAGAAAAAAAAGATGCGCCTTGGTCAAGACCTAAACAGAGAGGAAGTGAGGCGCCAAACTCCTGATCCACTGACCAGAAGAGACCTGTTGAGCCAAGTCTCTGGCCTATATGATCCACTTGGCCTTGTGACTCCCTCCAAGCAAATGGGTGCCATCCTGGTCAGGAGGGCTTTCCAAGAAGCCAAGGTGAAGTACTGCTCGGAGGAAGACACCTGGGACTCTGCCCTGTCTGATGGTATCCGCGAAGATGCGATAAAGCTGCTGGAAGACTATGCAGACCTAAGCAAGCTGCGCTTTGCCAGAGCCTTGACACCACCAGATCCCTGTGCAGAAGCAAGTGGCATCACTTTCTCTGATGGCAGCGAAAGCTCATATGGCGCTGTGATGTACCTTCGCTGGACCTGCAGCCATGGTGTTGTTGTAAGGTTGGTTGAATCGAAAGCCAAGCTGACGCCTCTCGACCACAAAGGTGACCCTGTGAAGGCTGAGATCTGTGGAGCAGTCTTCGCAGCTCGACTGAAAAACTACTTCCAGAAGCACTGCAGAATCCGGGTCGAGAAGTGGTATCATCTTGTCGATAGCCAGACTGTCCTGGGCGCAATACAGCGTGAAAGTTATGGTTACCAGACCTTCTTCGCAAACCGTGTTGGTGAGATCCAGAGCACCACTGACGTCCAGGACTGGTGGTGGATTCCAGGGTCTGTTAACATCTCAGATATCATCACCAGAGGAGCTGGTCCTGAAGCCCTGACTGAGGACTCCGAGTGGCAGTCGGGTCCAAAGTTCCTTCAACTCCCTGAAAGTGAGTGGCCGAAGAAATCTGCTAGAGAAGTCGCCGCGCAAGCTCGAGACAAAGTTGCCAAGATCCAGAAAAAGACATTTGTGGCTGCAGTTACAAGGACTCACCTGAAGGTGGCGCCAGATCCAGTCTGTTCAGAGACCAAAAGGCCATCCGCCCATGAGGCAATCCGAAGTCTTGTTGACGAAAGGCGCTTCAGTAACCTGAGAAGGCTCGTCGGGATGGTAGCATGGATGCTGAGGGCGGCTAAGAAGTTCCTACAGGTCAAGACCAGACATAAAGAAAAGTGGGAGGCTGTACTCTCATCAGGTGTCATTACAGTTGGTGAAAGAGAAGATGTGTTCCGAGACCTTTGCCTGGCAGCACAAGAGGGCGTGACCTTCCCAAGTACCACAACAGACAGACTAGTTGTCTACAGAGACCAGACGAGTGGACTCCTAGTTTGTGGTGGTAGAGTCCAGACCTTCAAAGAAGACCGCAAAGCTGTTCCACTCCTACCTTTTCAAGCCTGGATCTCCACTCTCTTGGCCAGAGAAGCGCACAATGAGGGTCATGATGGGGTGGCTGGAACGTTGTTGCGGATGAGGAAGAAGGCATGGGTGGTCAGAGGGAGAATTATTGCCCAAAAGGTTGTTGACACGTGTGTCACCTGCAAGAAGGCAAGAGCAAGAACATGCAAACAAGTAATGGGAAACTTACCTGAAGAGAGGTCGAGTCCTGCTGCTCCTTTCGAGTTCACATCAGTTGACCTGTTTGGCCCTTACCATGTGAAGGATGACGTAAAGAAAAGAGCAACCATGAAAGTATGGGGAGTAGTGTTTTGCTGCATGTCCAGTCGAGCCATCCACGCTGAGCTGGCAAACACGCTGTCAACGGAGGGCTTCCTGCTTGCTTACCAGAGGTTCACTGCGGTCCGGGGCCATCCTCGAAAAATCTGGTCCGACGCTGGTACAAATTTCGTGGGAGCCAAACCCATCCTGAAAGACATGTATACTTACCTGAATCAGCAGAATAAAGAGTCCTTGGATGAGTATGCTGCCAGAAATGGGACCGACTGGACATGGAAGATTCTTCCCGCTGATTCGCCACACCGAAATGGGGCCGCTGAAGCTGCAGTCAGGATCACTAAAAGAGCCCTCCAAAGTCTTGGTAAAGTAGAAGGCCTTACCTTCAGTGCATTCCTGACTGTCCTCCAGTTGGCTGCCAATCTTGCCAATGAGAGACCAATCGACGCCAGAGTCCAGAGCCGAGAAGACAGAGTACAGTACGTCACGCCAAACACCCTGCTGCTTGGACGAGCCACTCAACATGGAGACTTCAAGATCACTGACTATACCACTTACCCCTTCAAGAGACTTCAAGAGGTCCAAGCTCAAGTGAACTATTTCTGGAAGTCCTGGAGTCAACTTGCTGGCCCGAATTTGTTCATCCGCAGTAAGTGGCATACTGCTGAGAGAAATGTTGCCATTGGAGACATAGTTTGGCTCTGTGACCAGAATGCACTCAGAGGGCAATTCAAGCTTGGAAAAGTTGTTGCTGTGAATCCTGATTCAAGTGGCATTGTCCGAGATGTCCATGTGAGGGTCTCTCCAAGCTATGGTGTTTCAGTGATGTCTCCAAAACCCATCAGTAAGTCTCCCGACTTGAAGGACAAGGGTTGCCAGGGTACCACACTGCAACGGGACGTCCGACGTCTTGTGGTCCTCGTACCAGTAGAGGAGCAAGGCGGAGATGGCTCACTTGAAGAGGTACAATCTTTCCAGGCACTGCCATGTAAAGCTTGAGTGGGAGGTGTCGCGCTGATACAGCGGAGATATGGCCGTCTCCTGCATGCAACAACCGTCTCCTGCCTGCAATAACGTTGTCCAGCATGCAACCCTGTTCTGCACGGCAGCAGCGCAACTGCGTGCGCGCTGCACAGTCTCCCCCAGCTGAGCACAATCACACTAATTAGTTCACGCGAACGAAGACGCCACAAAACTGTGCCCATTCATTTCACTCAGTAAAAATTGAACTGTGAGGACGGCGGCCGCTGGTTTGCGAGGAATTACTTTCCGGACTCGATAGGCTAATGGTAAGCTCCCTTTGGGCTTTCTATAAATCTCTTTGAACACCGCTCTACGCGGCCTGATTGCTTGAAAGTCAGAGCGCTCAAATGCTTTTGTTTAGTGCACGCAGATATGCGTTGTTAACATGCATTACGTGATTGTAGTATTGAGAAAACAAACCGTGTAATATTAACTTAAATAAACTTGATATTTATATGGTTGTTTGTAAAATTGTAAAAATGTATGTAAACTGGTGTTTATAGGTATAGCCTGCTGAAAGGGGAAAGGGTTAAAGGGTAAAATCTTAAGTAAGCACATGGTTAAAACCATCATCTGTAAAATGTGATATAGTTAAAACAAACAACAGTTAAAACAAACAAACTAATTCATTGTAAATGTATTCATTGTATTTCATTGCAACAGTTGTTAAAAACATTTATTGTTAAAAACATATTTATTGCAAACATTTATTGTATTTCATTGTATATTGAACATTTATCGAACAGTATAAATACTTTAAAAATGTAATTTTAGTAATTCAATTTCAACGAGCATTATAATGAAATGTATTGTATAGTGGGAAATAATATGCACTGTTGATGTGTTTGTGAGGGATTCTACTAATTTATTGTCCTCATTGTGTTTGTCTAAGGTTTTCACCTGCACCATCTTTATCAAAAAATAAAACTGATCAAAGTGATGAGTGAAATCAAGCCTGGTCTAAGTCTTTCCAAGTGTTAAAGAGAAATACACTTGACACCAACCGAGTACAGAAAATAAGAGACAACACAGATCCAGCCCAGTGGTTCTATGTCGAAACTAGCCAAAATCCAGCTGACCATTCTTCAAGGGGGCTCAAGGTGGCAGACCTGCTTGAATCGAATTGGCTGAGAGGACCTGAGTTCCTTTGGGAACAAGAAATTGTGACCAATCCGGCAACACCAGAACTTCTTGTGGGCGATCCTGAGGTGAAGGTCCTAAAGACAGATGCTGAAGAGCAGGATGACCTCTTGGAAAGGCTCGCAAGATTTTCGGATTGGAACACAGCCCTCAACGTCATTGTGCGGATTCAAAGACTGGCGCATAAGGAAAGAACTGGTCCTATCAGTGTAGAGGAGCGAAGAGCAGCTGCTCTTGTGCTAATCAGATCAGCAGAGGAACTGAGGTGGTTTAGTCAGAAGTCCACGAAATTGCCAAAGACCCACAAGATGCATCAGCTTGATCCAATTTTTGAAGATGGATTGCTCAGGGTAGGAGGCAGATTAAGAATGTCTTCTGCATCCCTGGAGTTGAAGCATCCAGTGATCTTACCAAAAGAAGGCATCGTCACACAGCTTGTTCTTGACCACTGTCATCGAAAGACTCAGCACCAAGGCCGAGGGCAAACGTTGAATGAGCTCAGAGCCAATGGTTTTTGGATATTAGGTGCAAGCAAGGTAGTGGCCAAGCACATTAAGAACTGTGTCACTTGCAGAAAAGTGCGTGGGCCGACAGAACAACAACGTATGGCAGACCTACCCAGTGACCGAGTCGATCCCTCTCCTCCGTTTTCATACACGGGGATTGATTGTTTTGGGCCTTTTTACACCAAACAGGGTCGTAAAGAATTCAAGAGGTATGGTCTTTTGTTTACGTGCCTAAGCTCTAGGGCCATCCACATAGAAATGCTGGAGGATCTCACCACTGATGCATTTTTAAATGCTTTGAGATGCTTCATAGCCCTTAGAGGAGCAGTAAGACAGATCCGTTCCGACCAAGGTACGAATTTCCTTGGTGCGAAAAATGAGTTGGAGAAGGGTCTAAAGGAGCTAGACAACAACAGAATTGCAACCTACCTTGCAAGAAAGCAGTGTGATTTCCTCATGAACGTACCTGAAGCAAGCCACATGGGAGGCATTTGGGAACGCCAAATACGGACAGTCAGGAGCGTCATGAGCACTGTTTTGGCACAAGCAAAGGGAAGACTTGATGACACCTCATTGAGGACATTTTTCTATGAGGCTATGTCAATTGTAAACAGTCGTCCGCTCACCACGGATACCATCAATGATCCTAAAAGTGTTGAGCCTTTAACGCCAAACCATTTGCTCACAATGAAGACAGTTGTGCCTCTTCCACCACCAGGCAATTTCGTGAAAGAAGACTTATATGCCAGGAAAAGGTGGCGAAGAGTCCAATACTTATCTGAGCAATTCTGGAGCAGGTGGCGTAAAGAATACCTGGCCAACATAAGCCTCAGACAACAATGGCATGTACCCAGACGGAATGTGAGAGTGGGAGACATTGTTATTGTCAAGGAAGACAACATTCCCAGGAACGAATGGAGACTTGCCAGAGTTGTTGAAGCAAGAAAGGAGAATGATGGTCTGGTGCGCAAGGTCAAAATTCAAATAGGACAAAGTAAATTAGGAAAGAGAGGTGAGCGCCTAACGCAACCAACCTTTCTTGAGCGTCCAATTCAAAAACTAGTGGTGCTAGTTGAGGAAAGTTCATAGTATAGTGTCAAAATAGCACTTAGTACTGATTTGTCAGGCTATATTGTTAATAGTTGTGAAGAATATATCCTATTTGGGGAAAATTACCAGATTTATTTGATTGGTTTAAAATAATGCTAACATAAATCTTTGTAATTTTGGTGGCAGTGTAGCTGTCGCTGAAATGGGCCAATATCTTTGGTAAATAAATATTTTTGTGTTAAGGTATTTTCTTATATAAAAAGGGTAAATAGTAAATTGTAATGTCATTATATTGTGATTTTTGATCTGAAATAGCGTCACCTAGTGGTCATGATGGGGAATAGCACAGTAATTGCAATAAAAAGTTTGGGCCTAGTCATGTGATTGACGCTATGACCTGCTGGGTAAATGTGCGTTCTGTCTTTCGGAGCTATGGAGCTCATGGTGAAAGATGTATGCAAGAGTTCGAGATTAAAGCCTTAGCAGCTCCTGATATTCCGGTCAGAAGGCGCACACGGTATGAGTAATATGTTATTTATTGTGTATTTCATGTATATTTGAAGTTTCATTCACAGACATTTATAAGAAATTAATATTGGCCAAGATGTGATATTAAGATGTCATATTTATTTTATTTCAGTTTTTCACGGTGTTTTGGAGGTGTAAGGTCAAAATGCATACTTCAGTGTGTGAAAGAAAGACAATAAAACTCAGTCAAACATCAGTTGGAACCGTGCTTTTTATCTGACCAGAAGAATAGCTTTGGGAGCAGCTACAACTACTACTACTACGACTACTACTTATCATAATAATAAGTCTCGTAATGAAAGGTCTCATTTATTTTCCTCAATATTATCTATTCTGTATTAACCTTTAATTCCCTTTTTCTTCTTCTTGCCCTGTTTTTTTTAATTTTCACATAATTATTTTATGTCTTTATTGTACTTTTACTTTCTACCAATTACTGTACTTGCTTTTATTTTTGTACAGCACACTGAATTGCCTTTGTGTATGAAATGCGCTATATAAATAAACTTGCCTTGCCTTGCCTAATAATAATAATAATAATAATAATTATTGCATAACTTTACTGCATGGTATCTGAAGGCAGGTTTTGTGTGGATAAAGGTTGTTTAACTGGCTGTCCTGTGATCTGAGAGGTCTGGGAGGGGTCTAAAATTGAAACATGTCTGATATGTCTGCGGTTTCCTATAGGCCTCCAAGTGCCCTTTCACATATTCTGTGACATGCAGCTCCTTACCTAGCCTAGACTCTAGACGTACCCCTAGTGGTAGCAAATTTGAATTTGCACAGAGGTACGTCTAGAGGCCACTGATAGAAACCCGTTTTAGCCTTCCTCTGGAGGCGGATAACCAATCACAGCGCGGTATGTGTACAGGAAATCGTAAGGCGGGCTTTGTACGATGACGACAGCCCTGCTCAAACCAGAGCGGAATCGTCTTTGGCTTTAGTTTTGGACGAATTGCACTTGTCATTTTCTTTGAAAGTGAAACAAGAAAGTGCACTGAAGTTTTTCGTTCTGAAAAAGATGTCTTTGCCGTGTTACCGACGGGCTACGGGAAAAGTTTGATATACCAGCTGGTACCACTGGCCGGAACGCTAGCCTATTACGTGGAGAGGCAGTTTGAAAGACAACGCAATCACCCGCCCCTCCATTGAGGTACAGTCTATCAGTGGTCTTCAGACTATACATTCTTATGATATAGTCTGACGTGTCAGGCTACTCCTTACCTGGGCTTTCTGACCATTAGAGGCAGGCTTGCTGTGGTTCTGCACAGTGGTGTACATGGTTATCAGTGTCGCGCGGGTTGATCCAAACTGAGCGGATGACTGCGGGCGTCCGCGGGTTTCCGCGGGCACGAGTCATCAAAAAAATATAAAATGCGGGCCGCGGTCGGTCGGGTCTAAAATAAAAGTTGACTACATTTTTGTAATTTATATTAAAATTGATTGAATGACTGCATGGGGCGAAGATGCAAGCTCAGTGTAGGAGAGGAGAGAGATGGAAGCGGTAAGGGAGAAGCTGAAGTCTGGAGAGTGGAAGCTCCAGAAACACACAAACAGAGAGAGTTAAGTGTGGGAAACTTTTGCTGAGGTGACTAAAGACGATGGTAATAGTGCTGGCTTTGTCATGTGTAGCCTACCTCTTGTGATTCAATTTACAAATTTGATAGTCACAAAACTGGCACGACGAACATGGCCCGCAATAAGTGCACCACTGGTAAGGCCCACACCTACCCAAGGCTCCCTGCGTTGGCAAGGAGGATTCTCTGCGTCCCAGCTTCAAGCGCAGCCATTGAGCGCACATTCAGCTCTGCAGGCCGTGTCATAGAAGTGATAAGAAATCGTCTTCACCCTGACACTGTCGATTCAATCTTATTTCTCCACAGCGCGCGTAAAGCAAAAATAGCCTATGCCATTTACCTTATTATTATTTTGAATGCAGAATGCATTATGATTGAATGCAATTGAGCGCATTATGCTGCGTGCACTGTCATATTTTGTGTTAATGTTCCGTGGGCTACTTGTTTATTTTGACCATTTCCACCTTGTAGCCTACCTTGCAGCTTGCACTTTCATGTTGTGTTAATGTTCTGGGCTACTTGCTTGTGATAGACGATTTGGCACCCTTCATCCTTCTTTACGTCCTTCTTTACGATATGCATTTTAAATGATAAGCTATATAAGCCTGACTTCTGCATGAATGGTGGATTTAAAAAAAAAATGTAGGCCTAGTTTAAATGCACCAGGTGAAATACTGAACAATGCCATTGACCTCAGTTTGTAGGCTATGCATACTCGGGTCATATATACATTTTATGTTGCCAAAATGAGACTATAAGGGCAGTCAAAAGCATAGATATTTTTTTTAAACAAGCGGGTGGAAGCGGGTTTCGGACCGGAGTTCTGCGATCCAAGTTTTGCGGTCCGAGTTGCGGTCGGTCTAGTTGAGAACGTCGGTCGGGTGCGGTTGGTTCAAACGTGTACCCGCGCATCACTGATGGTTATGTCTTTTGGATCATAGGTTTGAGACGTATCCTAGGGCATAATGGTACAGTCACAACAAAGATAAGATAAGCAGAATACAGATGGCAACTATCATGTTGTATGTATTTACAATACATTGATATAATTCCTCAATATTAACCTGCACTGCAGAATGTCTCCCATTCTGTGTTGGTTGTTGGTTCTGTACACAGGAAGAATGGAGAAATTAAAAGCACATTTAGTAGGAGCCAAAGTTATGGAATGTTCAAAAATTACATTCTGCTAGTTTTCTGACAGTGAAGGAATGAAGAACATTTGGTTACCCCAACTGAGTCATATTCTGTTTGTGTAGGTTGTATATCTGTCAGAATAGCAAAAACATAGTCAGTTCTCTCTCACAGCAGAGATGAATGGCCGATGATCAAGTTAAAAGAATATACATGTAGTCTTTACATACATGCCCTAAATCGCGTTGATTTCCAGGCCATAAATAACAAGACACCCAGAACTATGATTCCTCCAAGAAGTCCTGATACAAGTCCCACGTGTGCAGTTTCTGAAGGAGTCTTGTTTTGCTCTATTAAGGAAAAATATGAATGGTGGTAGAATTAGGACATTTCAAAAACCTACTTATAGTTTACTGTTTTTTTCTATCATAGTCCCTTAGTAAACATTGGGGGTTACAGAAAACCCCAGTTCTGTTTGGGACCAGTTCAATGACAAAGTGTGATTCAATCCACAGCTCTGTTTGAGGCCACAGAATGGCATCTAAATTTGATTAAAAAAAATGTATACAACCAAATATCTAACTGGCAGCTAATACTGACTGAATGGAGCATAGGCAAATGAAACTGAAGTGAGTTCATGTGCCCCATTAACTGACGGTTCACTATTTGGTCTGCAGTATGGATCCCTACCATCAGCACAGTGATCTCCAACATCAGGGCTTTGCATTGATTCACACCGGATTTCTCCAAACTGATGTGTTGCCTTTGATTGACATGTTTGTTTTGGTCCTGCTGTACACCAGTACCATATGGAGGTGTAAAACAAAAACTAGGAAGGCAAGACATACAACATGTCCCTGGGGGATGTCTGACATCTCATACTTACCTTTGTAAAAAGCACAATGTGGTTTGATCTCAATGGTGTCATTAGCCCAGCTGACAAGGTTACTATAGTTACAGATGATTCTACCATCTTTGACAGACAGGGTGAGGGTGGAATCAATGGAGGCCCCTGGAGAGCAGGTGCTGATACAGGTGGAGGTCAGATTGAGGTCACGACCTTTACAGGTCACTGTCACATTACAGGTGTCACTGCTGGACCAGTTAGAGACCACAGACAGGACAGGGACTTCCACTGGATCTGAGACATAGACACACACACACCACCATCACCATCACCAAAATATAGGCTAGTGCATACTTACAGTGCCGCCCAATTCCAAACCAGCTTGTGAGACTTATGAAGCATTCTTATTGCTCAAAAAAAAGCATACAGAAAGAGAAGTAAATTTGACGGCAGAAAGTATTTAATTGTCATGCCAAAATATTTTCTTAAATAAGAGGCCTCACCCCTAGAAATTGTGACATCGGTGTCATTAATCTGTCCAAAATCAGACTTTTTTTCTAACCTAGAGTTAGACCTGACATCATGCAAGTCCAATTAGTTTTGACAAGCAGCATCAAACGAAGGCACAAAAGTCTGGGATATAAATCATTACATTGATGAATGTCAAGTTTTGCGTGAGAGCGTGCACACATGCCGTTTCCAAAAATGGCATGCTGCAAATAAAAAGCCTACAGCCTACATGACCAGTGCCTCATTAACTGACTGACATGGCCCTCGATTACAAAATGACCGTGAGATAGAAAACTGTTTACGAAAATGCCTTCAATGTAATAACATAACAAGTTATTGCATTATCGGTTGATTATTACATTATTGGCTTATTACATTATTGCTGACAAAAATGTAATAATTTCAATACACTTTTTGTGAAATTCACTAGTCAAAGATTTATTTATTAGAGTTGTATGTCTCGAGACCGGTCTTGGTCTCGAGACCGGTCTCGAGACCAATTTTACGTGGTCTCGGTCTCGTCTTGGTCTTGACACTGTATTGTCTTGGTCTTGTCTTGGTCTCGGATCTCTTGGTCTTGTCTTGGTGTCTTGCAAGACCAAGACCAAGACAAGATAAATAAATTTAATAAATATATATTTTAACAATATCAAGTTACCGGTTTAAATGACAGCCTAAACAATGAGACGCACCAAAACGAAAGTGAGTATGCGCAAAAGACACCCCTTGCTGCAGCAGAGCAAGGCTCTCAAATGCATTTATGGGCCGGTCTCTCAGTGACAGAGAGCCGCGCACGTTCAGTTAGATGCAGCTCTAAATTACTCTCCTAAAAGTTTACTTTCCATTCGCAAAATATAGGCAATTTAATTATGAAATGTTTGTGTATGCATAGGCATGTGTTATGACGGCTGAGCGAGATGTCATGCTAGTTAACGTGATCTCTAATGTATTTATGGGAATTAAATCTTTCATCTTTCATTTTCGTAAATTTAGTATAGGCTACCGAGACACAGACATCGTAAAAACTCCCGTATTTAGTGCTTCATGGACGCTTTTGAAGGATGTCAAATCTTCCTGCGAGTGACTCCTATCAGGCGATAAATGTACGCCGTTGATGTATTCTCAAAGTTATCTCTATTGCATTCCGAAAGAATCCATTCCACTTGATGTAATAGCGAATGTATACCGCTGATAATCCGCTCCGGGTTTTGCATTAGCCTACCAACTCAGTCACCGCATGTAGTGATGAGAATCATCAAGCAGTAAAAGTGAAGGCTGCACCAGCCCTATTGTCATCTCACAAGTAGGCTAGCTTCTGCTAAAATCGTATCCTTGTATTGTATGTTCTCAAAATTAACTCAGGCCATGTTAATTTAATTTTCAATTAGAAGTAGGCTTAGTATAGAATCTTTGGTAGTATAGACAGAGTATGCTAGTAGGCCTGGTTGGGTTGCCAACTTTCAGAAATACCGTTGGCACACTGCATGTTGTGTTACATCTAAAACTAAAGGAAACAAAATAAAAAGTAGAATGCACCCATCAAGTTGGCATATTGTGCCATGCTTTAAAAGTTTAAAGGAGCTAGCTATTAAAAATGCACAAAAAACATAAAAAAAATTCTAATGTGCCACCTGGCTTCAGAAACCTGCTCTCAAAGACTTACTTTTACTAGAAGCAATAGAGTAGAATTGAATGTAATGGAGTCATTCTCTCAGCTATCCAGAAATGATTTTCTACTGGTTGAAATGTCTGGAGCAGGGACATCTCGCTGGTAGACCTCAACTCATCATAGTGGGTGACTAGATGGCATCCCCCTGCTGGTATTTAATTAGCCTAATATTGCTATAGAGTAGGCCTGACACTCATTTTTGTCACAATGAGTTCAGTAGGCGGTTTGTGCTGGTAAAAGCAGGGTATTTTTTTTTAATTATTGGTTCAACAGCTATCAAAAAATGTATCAAAACAGTTTTTATCTTCTGACCACATTGCTATCCCTATCCACATTGTTGCCAGCAGTTGAAATAATACTACCTAATATGAGTTGAATGTTAGCCAAAGTTGTTTTTCAAATCAAGTTATAACTTCCAATATAGCCTAGTCTACTTTTTTTTTTCCGGTCTCGTTCTCGGTCTTGGTCTCGTCCTCAATTTTTCTTGGTCTCGTCTCGGTCTCGTTAGCCTCTGGTCTTGGTCTTGTCTTGGTCTCGTTAGCCTCTGGTCTTGGTATTGTCTTGGTCTTGGTCTAAGCGGTCTTGACTACAAGTCTAGTATTTAT
>JAODXP020006162.1:0-54302 GCA_027497455.2 Sardinella longiceps
ACAGGATGCAATTAAACTGCTGACTTAAGTGCAGGCTACGGTATAGGGTGATTTTGGGCACCAATAAAACATGTAGAATAGCCCATGCAACATGCATTTATGATCTTGAAGATATCTTGGAACTGACCCATATCAAAGCTCTATACCAGTCAGTTCTACAACTGAACTCACAAGCATATACGTATGCATTTGTACCACGACTTGCCATGTAGTGGAATCCTCGTTCTAATGAGCATGAATCCGACTCCTTAATTACGCCCGACCCAAATTGCTTCTCGATCAATAAACTCTGACTATAGTTGAAGTCAAAGCAAACTGAATGGAGAAATAAAACACTGCTGGTACACACAATCCACCTGTTCATCAACCTGCTGGAAAGAACATTCTAATCTACAGGACTAATAATGCATCTAAAGATATCGGAGACAACAAATTACTGTACTTTCTAAGGAGTTCCACTATGCCCCCTTGTGGACAAAGTCCATTCTGCACAATCATGTGCCTCCTCAGAGAACTCTGTGTGCTTTTACTGTAATTCACTTGAACTGAATGACTTTTTTTTACCTCTGTTTTTTTTACCTTTGTTTTTGTTTGTGTCTCTCTGTGTACAAAATAAATCAAAATCTACTGCACGGATATGGATGGCATTTCCGCACAACGTGTGTACTGAGACGAGTAACAGATGATTAAAATTTGGTGGTAACTGGTATGGAATTAAAATTGCAAATTTATATTATGTCCGTGACCATATTACCTTGGCGGAGGTCTGCACTCTCTGAGTGCTTTTCTCTATTTCTACTATTTTTTTTGCAATCCTGTCTGACTCCTTGGCTACCACAAACTCAATAAATTTCGTTGCAGTTACTTCAGTGACAATCCTTAGTATATCCGTTGTGATATTCTGACTTAAAAAAAGGAGGCCATGCACATAATATTGTTTTGGCTTACAATATAGGCTAGACTACCACACTAGTGCTTTAGAACTTGGAGCACCACATCTGGAGCACACATTGTGTCACCTCACACCGTTGTAATCTTGCAGTAAGTTCTTCTTTTAACTTCTGGAAGCTGAATGGAGAAATATATTAAAGGACAACTTCATCCAATTTCAACAAGAGCTTTTTTTCCTCAAGCTACTCGAGACATGCCCTTACTGAAAACGTAAGAAATTTTCGTCCAACCATATAAGTTTCAACAGAGAATTAGCATTGACAACTGAACTAACCCATGGGGGCAGAACTTTCAACTGTTTTCAACATCTCAACCTCATCTCCAAATGTCACAACAAAAGCTATGTAACATCATCAAAGAAATTACAACTCAGTGCTGTAGTAGCCTATGTATGACTGTAGTGTGCAAGATCATAACCATCAGTAAGCCCATACAGGAGACAGGTAGCCTACATTTGCTGCACTGCCTCCATGTGGACATTATGGCTAAGTGCATTAGGAAGCAGAGAACATGAGTCTTTAGGTCTGCTCTGAGATTCACTAGAGCTGATTTGTTTTCTTCTGACAAATCTGTAATAAAATCTGGTAAAAATCTACACTCTCAAATCTGCACTTGGTGCACTATGTAGTGGGGGTGGGGGGGACTATATCGCTAACCAAGCCATTTTCATTGGCATCAGCAGAAGCCTAGCCTACATATGGTTGAGGAACTGGAGGTCACAGTTCGTGTTATTCACACCAATTTTTTTTTAAATAGGCTAACAGCAGGGGTGACTGACTGGCTGACTAACTTGCAGAGACTTGTTGTTGTGAAAATGTCCATACTGAAAGCGACATCACAGAGTTTTGCTCAGCCGGCTAAAAAAGATACTCGAGTACTGTAGTGAAATATCTTTATTTTGTTAATACACGTCTTTTCTTAAAAGTGCATATAAAAGTGTGTTTTCCATGAAAATAGTGCTTAGTAGTCTACAATTTGCATAACATTCAACATTAACTCACATTACATCTGCTTGGGCATGTGAAGGTAAAATGTTTAGATATACTTTATGTACTTTATTTTGGGGCAGGTTTTTGGGTTGTATGTGTGACAGAGGCAGTATGTGTAAATCCTCATCACTCAATTCCTTGGGCGATTCTAATGGCTGAGTTAGAAACTAAAGTTTTAGCTCAGTGGTTAGAGGTGTTAGAGGTTAGAGATGTTGGGCGCAAGCATATTTTTGGCATTGGAACACTGATAAAGAGAAAGATCATTGCACTGTGTCATTTCCATCTCCCAACCAGTACCCGACCCCACCCGCCACCTATGGCAAAAGTCTGTGGGTTGTTTAATGTTTTTTATGGACCTACGTCTAGAACTTACTCTAGCTTTAGCAAATTGATTTGCTCAACAGGTATGTCTGACTATCAGCCATAGGGAACTGTTGTATTCAGACATCAATGGTGTCTATCCAATCATGTGTACAGGGAGTCATTGGGCAGGTTAGCATTGTTTGAATTGGCTTGTTCATTGCTCAGATTGGTCCAAGTTAGAGCCATACAAAGCACTTTCTATGGCTCTGGCATACGCTGTCCTATTGCATGCAGAGGCAATTTGAAAGATTCTGCCCATAGACTCTCTCCATCATGGCCAGACCAGGTAGCACAGACACATACAGTAAATACAAATTATGTACAGTAGGCTTCTTAGTCAACTTTATGGTAAAACTGAAGGGGTCATTTCCTGAATGTTTTCCATTCTTGGAAAAAGACTTAAAAATAGCAGAAATCTAGCCCTGACCTACTGTAAGTATACAAGTTTATGATGAGAAACTATAGGAAACAGTAACCAAGAAACCAATGTACAGAAAAAAAGAATTTGAATCAAGGATTTTGAGTGATTATGATCTCAGGTTTCCCAGTGTTCTACAGTCCTTATATTGTGCTGCTCATTTTTTTGGGTCTTGATACTGTTTTAACTGTTGTCTTAACCAAACTCCTCCAAGTACAGCCAGTCCTGCTGCTCCTCCAACTCTTACTGCCGGTATAGTCATAATCCCAGTGGCAGCCATTCTGGCACCGGTGAGAGCTCCTGCAATGGCTCCAGCCATTGTCCCTGTCAGGAATCCATCATTGTATTCTTGTCCTGAAAACTTTTCGGCTGGCACTGTGGGCAGTTAAAAGCAGACTTGTGAGACTTTAGGAAAATTCTAAAATAATCTGAAAAATTCATACAATTGCACACATACTTTCAGGGGGCTCTCGAAGACTTTTTCTCCGCTTTATGCCTTAAGATAGAGAGGAAAAAAAGACATCAAAGTGAAATGTATTCAGCCCAAATTACTAAAAATGATCAATACTAATTTAGTGAATACTGCAGTTAGGAAAAGGTGAAATTAAGAACCTAGTGACTATTACTTTACTAACCTCCATTGGTGGTTGTGTCCAATGCTGTGGACTGATTTGTTTCTTTTGCAGTCATTATTTTTATATTTCATGTCTATAATACAAGAAAACTTTGTATTAGTGTAATGCCAACCAAACCTGGAAATCCAGATGTAATGCTAGCAATACTAGTTCTTCTGGTGATGAGACTATGAGCGTTTCTCAAAGTCGAGGAAGCATGCTTGGAAGGAGCATTCCATGTCATTGTCAGTCGCCAAGTACTGTTCCAAAGTCAAGCATCCTTCTAAATTCTAGCGAGGACAGAGGCCTTTGTTTAGGTTTTTCAAGGATGCACTGATGGAGCCTCGTTTTTGAAGTGTACGGCTTCCAAGGCTAGTGTGCTAACAAGAAAGCATGCTCGACTTTGAGAAACACTCATTGATGCACATTAGCCAAATTAAAGTCACAGAAGTGGGGCTGAAAATGCTTGCAACCAGGGCGGTCCTGCCCTGGGCGACCATCTTATCTGGCGCCCCCCCCCCCCCCCCAACAAAAAAAAATAAAAAAAAATAAAAAATATATATATAATAACAATAATAATACAAACATAAAAATGATGCAGCACGCCTCATCATACTATCATGGCCTTGAACAAGAGAATAAAAATAACAAACCAAAAGATATTTCTGCTAATTTCCATTTTTTCTATTTTTTGCGAAACTCTTATGGTACTTATGGTAGCTATTAGTTACTCTCTGCATGTCTAGCTGCTACAGCAAGGGAAAAGATCTGAACCCCAAACCCCTCCCCTTTCTTGTGTGTGAGACTTCAGCACTGAAGTCTGAAAGCAGGCAAACCTTTAGGGATTTGGGGTGCTCACTTTCTGCAAATGGGTGATAGACAACTCTTCTGTTCAAATTATACCATAATGTGTAGTGATTTTTTTTTTTTTTTGTTTAGTTTTATTTTTTGAGCTCTTGGTTATTGGATGGAACTCCAGCAGATAACTAAGCCAAGTTTATAATACCAGATAAAGATTTTTCCCTTGTCAAAATGCCAATGATCTTCACACTGAAATTGAACCCTCTTATTTTCAAGCAAGTACATTACAAGTGGTACCAATGCAAGCGCCTGGTTGTCTAATTTGATACCAAATACCTCCATTGTAGGCGCAGATACTATACCCATACCAAAGCTTCCCAAAGACAATGAAGCAAAACCGCTTCACCCACGATTGTTTTTTTCGGCGCTCGCGTGCGCAAAAAAAAAAAAAAAAAAAAAAACTTCGGGTCTCGGTTGTGAGTTATTCCTAACCACTGGCTTGGTGGCAGCGCAAAGTAATCGTATCCAGCCCCACACGGACCTTGACTCAGACGAACGAGTAAACTACCGGCTTTTACAGAAGGTAGTAAACTACTCCTTGCTTCAAACATGTCTGCTAACCGTCGCGCACCGAAACAGTGGTGCTTATCCAAGCAAGAATCGTATGAATTGAGCTGTGCTCCATCTGACATTCCCTCTCATATGTCTGAGAAAGTGAAAGTTCTGCTGAATGACAGCTACTACATGCACAAGCACGAACACAGGAGAAACTTTTTTTCAAAAAGGCAGTGTTCACCAAATTCCACCAACAGCTCCTGAGCAGCATTTGAGAGAGGCAGCATATCAGGATGGTATAGTATATGGAGCCAAGTATAACTGCCGTCTCCTATTTGCCCTGTCCAACTGAATGGGTGTTTATCAAAACAGTTTAAATACTGGACCTCACTTGCTTAAGCATCTAAAGCCTACAATGAATGTATTTACTGCAAATGCACAAAAGGTTGCATCAAGCAATGCAAATGTAGAGCAGCATCACTGCATGCTTATGTGAAGGCAAATGTCAGAGTGTGTTAATATCCTAATACTTTGAAGAAAGATAAATAGGTAGGGGAGGTTAATCAGATTTGAACTTGTCACTCTACCAAAAATGGTCATAACCAAAAGAAAAAGAAAAAATTGTCATAACTAAAAGAAAAATAAAAAAAATAAAAAACCTAGTCCTTATTAGCTGGCACAATGTTGTGGTGGACTAGCTCTGACATTATTACCATGTCAGTCAGTCCTTTAAAAACAGTTTACGGGACATTTATGTTTCTTCTTTGGTGAATTGCTTTGAGACAAAATATGAGCTCTTAATCCGTTGTCATTGTGATTGCAATTGAATCATTGAAGGATTTCCTATTCTGATCACATGTAACATGAATACAGAGACAATTCATTACCCACATAGGGTAGCTTAATATTTAACACCGAGACAATTTTGACAATTGGTGCATACATACAGTGGGCTAACGTTATTACAGTTTAAAGAAAGTGTGTTTAACGTTATATTTACTGTAGGCCTACAGGTAGCCTATTCATGGTGAAATATGTGCCTATAGTATTTTATATTTACCCATTATGAAATCCAAATTTTATGTTTACCCATTACGAAATCCAAATTGGTGTTGGCAATTGGTGTTTTAAAAGCAGAACTTTGCCGTTTAAAGAAATATCCTGCCCATTTAATCTAAAGTTCTAATGCTTGCTAAGCTATTCCTATGTTATTCCAAGCGTAACCCTACACGCTACTCGACTATGTAAGCTTAAACCAATTTCTACTTCAAACATTTTGGTATTTATTAGGTTAGCTCAGAGATCTCACCTGATCATGGCATCTGATAGGCCTCTGGCATCTGATAGGTAAACGAGCCGAGGAGGAGAGTTGGGACGTAACAGGTGTAGTAACTGAGTCAGCCCATTGTAGAGTTCCTGTTCAGGTTTTAAAGGGCAACTTCAGTCATATTCAACAAGAGCTCTATTGCTCAAGGTACTTGAGATTAGCCAATACTGAAGACGCAAGACATTTTGGTCCAACCATATAGGTTTCTTTGAACAGAGAATAGTCACTTACAACTTGCCCAATCGGGCAGAAGTTTGAACTGTATCTTTAACATCTTAACATACTCCAAAAGCGTAAAAGAAAAGGCATGTGCTCGAAAAAGTGTACTTACATTAACAGGAAAAAAGGTGTACTTACATTAGCAGGAAATATCACTGAATGGCATAGTCTCAAAATTTGACGCCTACACAAACATTGCACACCGGCAGAGCTGGTAAGACAGGTGCCTTAGAATCCAGTTAGATAATGCAGTTCCCTGACATAGTTAGCTAAAAAAATATCACTGTCTAGTCTAGTCTTATTGATACATTCAATGCAGTAGGCCTATGTACTATTGCAACCAACGGTGAGTGAAGTTATCACAGACGGCAAGTCTAGCCATGCCCTCCTGTACCCCATGAGTAATGTTTTTTTTCCAGATAGTTCCAATGATTCAGATAGTTTTGATGTTCAGATTGTCCGATGTTGTCAACTTGGCACCTGTCCACATGCAATATTGAGGACAATTTTGGTTGGTGATTGTTAGCTTCATTAGCTTGCTAACTAGCATCTTCATTCAACGCCACTGTAAACTTAAGCTCGCTAAATTGAGCTAACCAGACTTGTCATTGAAAGTGACTCATGACTTTATAAGCAAAGATCACTCATGACATTTCAGTCAGTGTTACAGGTATTAACAAATCATCATAGTATCATGGGAAATCTACTTTAGTCTTTAGACAAGCAAGCAAAGAGGCCATAATCAGACAAAATATTGAAATATTGAAAAAAAAATTTTTTACGTAAGGTGACCAGATTTTCTTGGAGAAAAAATCGGGGACATTTTGGCTTTTGGTGAGAAAAATCACACTAAAACCTTTATTTCACAGTTAGGGCCGGCACTTTTGTCTGACAAAAAACCTGGACGCAGTGAATCGTGTTACAGACTGTTATATGTTTTATTTTATTTTTTTCAAATGGCTAATGCTGATAGGCTTCCTATATTTTGTACAGTATACGGATCAGCTGATGGCCAATATGATGTTTCCAATATCTGGATGTTTTCCTCTAAAACGTCACTAATAGGCCGATGAATAAAAGACAACTTGCAGAATACACCCAATACATTTATTCCACAACATCTCAAGTTATTAGTGCTCAGTTCACAAGCCTGCATCTTTGATGGTATGGGGTTGCATGAGTGCATGTGGCATGGGCAGCTTACACATCTGGAGAGGCACCATCAATGCTAAAAGGTATATCCAAGTTCTAGAACATCATTATGCTCCCATCCAGATGTCATCTCTTTCAGATGGGGACAACATTTCTATTCCTTAACTTGAGCAACTTGTCTCCTCAGTCCTAGATCATGGACGTCGTTAGGTCCATTTTTGGGGGGCTGAAGCCTCCCTAAATTTCCCCAAAGCCCCCCTAACGCTGGGCAGATTATTTTCATTGTATGTAAATTACATCCATTCTTAGCGGTTATATTACTCGCGGAGTTAACGTCAAATACGCAATCTCCGGACACCATCGGATTCAGTAAGCTCCAAGCTTTCCAATGGTACTAGTCACTAATTGACTATGATAAACGGTCCACGGGAAAGTCCACTTTAAGTACATGTGAAATTTCTCAGTAAATTCTCCAGCTCTGCCTGCATCCACTGAGAGCATTTTTTTCTTGTTGTAGCTGATGACGAGCTATGCTTCAAATTGAGCCAGAAAAATAGTCTTATCTGAAGTTTGGTAGGCTATAGTCTGATCCAGCAAATTTCTAGGCAACATATTCTCCAAAAGACTGAACTATGAAATATAAATTACCCTGTAGTCTATGCCAGATTAGATTGTCCTACATGCATTGATGGACATAATTATTTGCTATAGCCTAGCATATATTTTAGTAGCTATTGTATGCTCATTTTGCAGAATAAATGTTTGAGAAACTTTCATGTTTGACTGCATCATCAGATTTCCCTAGGATTTGAACTAAGCTAGTTGTTACCTTTGTTGTATCTTGCTCAGTGCCTAGTTCATGTACACCACAGTCATTGATGGAGACATCTCTCTTCACAAACCAGTCTGATGAATTGATTTAGACTAATGTTGTTAATAAAAATAGGCTAAGAAATGAGATATTCTGATAAATGTCCTTCAAGTAATAAATAGTTGCCAATATACACACATATACACTGTATAATATATAGCGCGCGCATCAACATATTACCCCTCTGGGGCTAAGCCCCCCTTGACTCTGGATCCTAGTGACGTCCATGTCCCAGATGTTTGCAGACTGTTAAAAAGAAGAGGCGGTGCCACACAGTGGTAAACTTGGCCTTGTCCCAACCTTTTTTTGAGATGTGTTAATGCCATGAAATTGAAAATCAACTTATACATTTGATATGTCATCTATGTTGTATTCTGAATAAAATATTGAAATTTCAAACTTCCACATCATTGCATTCTGTTTTTAGTCACATTTGTACAGTATCACAACTTTTTTGGACCAGGTTTGTAATTCAAATTGCCTTGGTACTGTAATATAATATTATGTCTGTGACACACACACACATTGTGTTACAGCTATTTTATGGACAAAGGTAGATACTCAAACATTCCAAATATTTTTAAGACCACTGCAACAAAATAAGTCACTCTAAACACACAACATTGAAAATACAGTGTTATTAGTATACAGTAATATAGTTTTAAATATTTCCCTGATTCTTTTTCAAGTCCACAGTTATGTGGTTGCCTTGTTTTATTGATCATGTTGGGGATCTGCTTCTTTGACTTTGAAAGTTGCACCTGTTCCCATGACCACTGTTCCTGTCATTCTGCTAGGAGTTCCACCCTCCACCTCAGTCAGTATGTTTACCAAAGGTTCCAGCAACTGATCCCAAAACAGTTCCTAAAGGAAACCCTATATTCACTCCTAATGCTGCTCCTAGGGGACCTCCCATAGCAAAACCTCCAACTGCTCCCAGAGCTGTGCCTAAGACGAACCCCCAGCCTGCTCCCTCTAGAATGGACCACCTTTCTCTCCCCTCCTCTTCCTTACTCCGTTCTTCCTGAGCCTCCTGGTACATCTTGTTTGTGTAGTATTCACCTCCAGTCCCCATCAACAAAAGGTCAATTTTCTCTAGGAGTTTTTCCACCTGAGTCTTGTCACACCTTTCCTCATTGTTGAAAACATGATATACACTACTACACTTGTTGATGAGCTCTTTAACCTCAACTACATCCTGTATGACCGACTCTACTGATCCCGCCTTCAGACAGTCAGCATGAGTGAACACCACCATGGTGAACTTCGCTGCTCTCTCCCCAAAGTTCTCCTGGATCCACTTCACTGTGTTCTTCTCCTCTTCTGTGAGCCTCATCCCTAATCTCAACACCAGCAGGAAAACATGAGGTCCAGGAACTGACAACTCAACACATTTCTCTATCTCGGTTTTCCACTCATCTGCCATTATTGGTCTTTCCATTATTATTCCTGGTGTGTCAATCACGGTAAGTTGTCTACCAAACACCTCAGCCTGGTGCTTACTACATTGAGATGGGGTAGCCTCTGCAAAAGCATTCATCCCAAGTATGGTGTTTCCCAAGGCACTCAATCCAGCATCACTCCTGCCTAGTAGGACTATCCTTAGACTGGCCACTGTGGAGAAAGAACATTGAACATTGAGTGAATGACATGACTTGCACTATCCTGAAAAAGTTTGTGGTCCATAAGATTTCTTATTTTTTAAAAAAGGTAGGTGCTGGTAAGGATTAGAGCCCCCTTCCTTAGACAAGGGTTTTAAGGACCTAAATAGGCCTTATCAAGTAATATGTTGTCATTATATTCAATACTTCAAATTCTCACATTACAGAAAATATAATAAACAATACATATGCACTGAAACATTGTCCTCTTCATTTCTAGATGATACCTGATCACAAGGAGCTATGCACCTGAGAATTATGGACATTTTGGAGAATCTCTCTGAAAGTATCATAAGGTTCAGGTTCATCACCAGTCAGATTTTAGTCCATTCACAAAAAACAAATAGCCATAAAAAGTTTAATCATGGATATCATATTACTGATAAGATTATGGCTGGATTCATTCTGTGAATCTGTCAGTAGGTTATCTAATGAGTGCAAAGCAAACAGTAATTTCTCCAAAAACAAATACTTACTGTCTGGAAGCAATCATTTACTTTTCATCTGTCTTTGTCTTGGTGGAGGGCCTGCACAACACAGAAAAGTTAAACGTTAAGCTATTAAAAGTTTAATGTTAAGCTATTAATTGGCAGACTGGCATGAGGTAGAATGTGAAATGCCTTACAATGCTCAAAAATATAATTGCATGTTTTAATGTCTCCCACCAAAGTTCGACCAACCAATCCAACAACTGCCGCCTGATCAGTCATGCTTGAGCATTTAGGATTTATGGTCCCGCAGTGCCCCCTCTTTGTGGGCCCATAGTCGTTTCCCAGCCTTATTACATGCTATAGGATGCATATAGTAGATGTCCCATGTCTTCACAGCCAGCACCGGCTGCACTGCTCAGTGTCCAAGCAGGCAAATTCATCAGTTAAGCAATGGTTTCTCCGGAAAGAATCAGGTAGGCCAAAAGCAGCACCAAATCTGTGAATGGTTTTCTGTTTCTCACAATTGCTGAAGCACCAGCAAAGCTAGCCGAATTCCAGTCATTTTGGACTGAAATAGATACAGGCCTGAGAATGTTTTATATTTTTAACAATATCATTCTTTTTATTAAAGATTTGTCTGCGAGCCAGACCCAACCATCAAAAGAGCCACATCTGGCTCCCGAGCCATAGGTTCCCTACCCCTGCCCTAGTGGTAGCAAATTTGAATTTGCACAGAGGTACGTCTAGAGGCCACTGATAGAAACCCGTTTTAGCCTTCCTCTGGAGGCGGATAACCAATCACAGCGCGGTATGTGTACAGGAAATCGTAAGGCGGGCTTTGTACGATGACGACAGCCCTGCTCAAACCAGAGCGGAATCGTCTTTGGCTTTAGTTTTGGACGAATTGCACTTGTCATTTTCTTTTAAAGTGAAACAAGAAAGTGCACTGAAGTTTTTCGTTCTGAAAAAGATGTCTTTGCCGTGTTACCGACGGGCTACGGGAAAAGTTTGATATGGTACCACTGGCCGGAACGCTAGCCTATTACGTGGAGAGGCAGTTTGAAAGACAACGCAATCACCCGCCCCTCCATTGAGGTACAGTCTATCAGTGGTCTTCAGACTATACATTCTTATGATATAGTCTGACGTGTCAGGCTACCCCTGTACTACACAAACAACACATTCAACACATGGAAACCCAGATCTGGATTTCCTGGATTGGATTTTTCAGTTGCATTAGCTGAATGTAAACTCCAAGTTGGATTCAATTTGATTTTCTACAATTGGATCATCTATCAACTATTTTCTGTCAGTTCTTACTTCCACAATATCACATCTAGAATCCAAGTCTCCAGTTTTCCCAAGAGATTTCCCCCTGTTCCTATCAGTGGTGCCTACACCTTCTGAAGTCATCTGCCGAGAGGTAACTCCAGAGTCTTCCTCAGTTGTTCTTAATGCAGTCATTGCAAAGTCTGAACCATAATGCAAAATGCCTCCAAGTGTGTTTAGTTTGAAATTATATTAGCAACGCAGGCAGCCGAGACTTAAAACTTGTGTAGACACAAAGGTAGAGTTAGTGGTCAAACAGGTTTTTATGTAAGAATCAAGGAAATGTTGAAAACAAAACAAAACACCAAATTAACGAAACCAAATTAATAAACAGTTAACAATTCAAGGTAGGCTGCTTGTACTTCAAAAAAATATAGTATAACTACATGGAAAGACACTCACCATAAAATCCAAAAGAGAGACATGACACCATTTACATTAGTTGAGATAACGAAAGAAGCAAGTCAGCTGGTGAGCAGTAAGTAAAACATGGAATGGAGTAGCAGACTGGAGCCAAAATTGAGATATGTGGTTAATAAAAGAGCCCAAGACATTTTTGAGAAATAGTCGGCAACCAGCATTACTTGGTCAATTTGGGTGTACTGAATTCAAATCTGCCACTTGCGGAACTCTACCTGACCTCTGGTGACCTCTAGAGGTCATGGAAATTTGGGGCTGTAAGCAACCACCTGTCATTGCAATCTCTCTGTCCCTGGAGGGCCTAGCCTTCTCTTTGTACATCTCGGCTATTGAGAAACTATTACTTGCTCGAAATGTTTTCAAAACAACTGGATCAGCCTTAGCCTGTCTTTGGCCATCGCCTTGGTCTACGCTTTAGTTTCGTACAAGGGTCTGGCATTTCACCATTGATGAACGATTGCAAGTTGGAGTTGTGAACTGTAGAAGTTTGAAATGATTAAATCTGATTTCACCTAATCACTAACATTATGCACCAGCTAGGTAATGAAGCAAGCTATGCTACAACAACACCAGTTTGTCACACGCCACAATTTATATTGTGTCTGTGATCACATTGCTATAATTGCTGCAAAGGTCTGTGCTTTCTGAGTACTTTTATAGTTACTGAAGTCATAGAATCATACATTTCCTCAATAATGTATATTATGCATGTATGTAGTATGAACTACTGACCCCGAGATATGGGATCTGTGTCTGACTCAAAAAAAAAAAAAAAAAAGAGTGCCCTCATGTGGACAAAATGTCTATCGGATTTGTAACAAGTGCAACCATTTGGATTGAGTGGTTTGAGTGTGACCAGTGATGTTATTGATTAGTGCAGAGATTGGTTGCATGTTCATAGTGTAAGGATGCATCAAAGCACCTTTAGTAGATATTTCTGGGTCCTTCTTTGAGAGAGGAACATTCAAAATAAAAAAGTCTACCTGAATGCAGCTCCTGAAATTCTATCCTCTTTCCTTCTTTTCATCTAGAAGAGAGGAGTGGATAATTCTAAACCACTTCTCAACTGCTCAACTGATAAACATACACTATAGGGACACTGCACACATACCCCCCCCCCGCCCCCCCCCCCCCCCCCCCCCACCTCTCTCTCTCTCACACACACACAGCAATCAAAAGTTCAGATATTTTAATGAGACAGACAGACATTTCAACAAAATATACAATCACTGAAAGCCGTCTATTAGTTACAGCTATATTGCTGTAAAAGTCTGAACAATACAATATCTTACACAACAAAATAACAATAGGCTATGTACAGGTCTGAAAATGTGATAGATTCAATACTATCGTACTATCACACAAACTATCGTAAAAAGCAGCATTTGAAATCTTAGGACACACTATGCTATTCCTTTATCAAAAGCCCATGATCATTTTGGATGTATCAGCTAATAGCAGGCATTAGATTGTGGTAGTTTTGCTCCACAGTAAAAATTCTAACTCATTATCATGTTGCAATATAGCCTTGCATTACAAGTTTATTTCAGATCAGATTTTTCCTTATGAGGCTTTAATTAATCATGATTGACATGTTACAGTCCATTAAAAGAAAATATGTATCACAATTTACTCAGGATGCTTTTTTAATGGACTTTTTTCTGGCTCTTTGTTTTTTCTCTGCGAAAAAAGACCTTTACCTACTACTGAACCTATTACTGCACCTATCCCTGCTCCTAATGCTGCTCCTATTGGCCCTCCGACTACTCCTACTGCTCCTCCAACTCCTATTCCTATTCCAGTACCTACTACTTCTCTTCCAGCTCCTCCTTTTCCAGATCCTACTGTTGACCCTCCTTTTCCAACACCCTCTGCTCCTGATCCTTTTATTGTGGCTCCTATTTCTGCTCCTATTCCAGTACTTACTTCTTCTTTTCCAGCTCCACCTTTTCCAGATCCTACTGCTGTTCCTCCTTTTCCAAATCCTACTGCTGTCCCACCTTTTCCAGATCCTACTGCTGTTCCTCTTTTTTCAACACCCTCTGCTTCTGATCCTTTCATTACGGCTCCTATTTCTGCTCCTGCTCCTTTTAGCTCTAATGGTGCGTCACTCATCCTGTAATATCCATTCTTCGCAACCATGTCATCTATTTTGTCTGTCAATATCCTAACCTGGGTCTGGTCTTTACTCGTATTGTCCAACACATGATATGTCCCCCCGCAACATGTAATGAGAGATGCAAGATCATGTCTCCTCTGCAGAAAGTCCTCCACTGGTTCTCCCTCCAAAGCATCGCCATGAGTGAGGAGCACTATGGTGTATTTTAAAGCCCTCTTACCAAAGATATCAGGGATCCACATCATTGCCTCTCTCTCTTCCTTTGTCAATTCTGCATCCAGTCTGACCACTACCAGGAAGGCATGAGGCCCAGGATGGGACAGGCAAAGACAGTTACTTTTAAGTTCATCATATAACATGTTAAATAGTTCTGGCGTATCAATCACAGTAACATTTCTATCCCTCAATTCAGTCTTAAAAATTCCACACGTCGCAGTCACAGATCGTGTCGATTCTCTTCCAAAAGCCTCCTTCCCCAGAATGGTGTTTCCTGAGGAGGTTTTTCCTGTCCCAGATTTCCCCAACAGTACAATCCTCAGATCCTTAGACACTAGAGAAACAGTCGGATAAAGGAAATGGTCAAGGGTTGTAAGAAAATATGGCTACTAAGACTGTACGATTAAAGGTCTAGTTTACAGTGTCTTGGTTATTTGAAAAGGCGATTTACAGCCACTCTGTTCCTCCGCCACAGAATGTTATCTAGCACTGTCAACACCTTGCAGAGACATTACACCCTTTGTAAATCTAGACTATTCTCATCAATTGTTACACAAAGAGCAATGTATACCCTCTCCACTGTCATGTCTTTATAATAATGTCTATGTCCATTCTCTCTTCATTCATTGTCCATTAGGTCTATGGTCACAACTGCTAAGCATACAGTCATTTCTTGATTGTATTAAACTCTCGCTTTCTAGTCTCTAAGTTTCTAAATTTTCTTAGTTTTTATATTAATTTAGATCAATCAGCAGCCAATGTAATGCACATCAATTTAAAAAATACTCACTATTTGGAGGGCTGTTGATGCTGTTCCTTCTCGCCAAGATTCCTGTTAAAAATATTAATTTTACTTAGCAATTCATGCCCACTGGTCTCTTTAAGGAATGAGTAGGGGTGGTCTAATTAACATCTGGCTACTTTGGCTCTACATATCTTACTGTACGTTCAGACCGCAAACGATAAATTGCCAAGAGTCGCTGAAGACTCCCAAGAAACATAGCTTGAGCACAGCAACCAAAACGGCAAATTTGCCCATGACGTGAGCATTCAAACGTTCGATCCTGCCTCTCTACAGGCATCTCACCAGTAAATCAACATTCTGATTGATAGTCGCCCAACCACATCATAGCTCATTACATAAAGTTAACCGAAGTTTAACTTCATTTTCCTCGCCCAAATCGCCTGCCACTTTTGTCGGCGAAACCGCCCGTCTCCATACAAAGTCTATTACTTCCTGATTTGCTTTCGGTCTGAACGCACAGTTAGGATACATAACATGATGTATATGGGCAATTCCAGCGTTATGGACGTGACATTTCCATGCATTATTGATGAACAAAATGCCACATAACCTCCACAAACCTAGCAGTATTTCACAATTTTGTTCATATTTTTATGCAAACTTCATGGCTGAATATAGGCAAACACAAAAAATTCATATCATGATTTACATAATAACAATATGAGCCTTTCAATTTGCGTTAGGGATGTGACGAAAAATGGACAAACTTTTATGGGTAGTTTTTGCTGTGAAGTCTGTGGAATGTAAATATTACTACATTCATACAGGGGTGCAAATTCCGGGCCCTGGGTACAAGCAGTGGCCATGGGCCCCCCATACCCCCATTTAAAAAAAAAAAAAAAAAAAAAAGGGTCTGGAAATCTGTCAACAAACGTGGGTGCCCCTACTGCCAGTCCAGCCTGGACTGTTATAGCCACAGATTATTCTAAACGAGTACTCTCTTCATTCCTTTCACTTCTCTACCTGGACAGATGACTCTACAAGCATACAGTGTTGGGCAAGCTACTCATCCAGAGGTGCCATCACATGTTTAATTTGCCAAATTTTCTCAGCGAGTAGCCTAAAATGTGTTAGACGTATGTTTAGGCCTATTATAAATGCTGGTCATACTGGTAGAGTAGGAATTGGGCTTTTCATGAATATCATATTGCTAATGTCACAGAATAGGTCTACCCAGTAGTTGTGAAAGAAAAATGTTACATTATTTGATAAGTAGGGTAGACCTAGCCTACTGGGGTGTCTGGGGGTACTCCCCCAGGAAATTTTGGAATAGTTAGATGTTTTTTTTCCTGCATTCTGGTGCATTTTCATAGGTTATAATAGGCTATATATTTTTTTTTAAATGTAACTTCATGTAAGATTTGAAGCTCAATGTTGCACTAAAAAGTAGTATTGGCAGGCAATACCAGATTGAAAAGTAATATTGCCGGGGCAATACTGAGGATAACTCAGTAAATGTAGCAAGCTTAGCTGTCAGTTACTCCACATCATCTGAAGCTTCACTACACTACCGGAAGACAAAATGCAGCAAGCTAAGCTATGAAAAAATGTCATAAGTAGCTTAACTATTGTGAAGCTTCTTTTTAATACACAGAAATGCCTATAAATTAAATCCTGTGATCCAACCAATTGTATTGATCAAACACAAAGGTCTCACAAACAGACAATAAGTAACTAATTATATCTAAATGTAGCCTACTTTTATATGGGTAAAACATTTGTTAAAGTAAACTACATCAGATTGACACATGATAGAAGACACAATTGATTTTTGTTTTCAGTATGGACACTTTTTTGAATTAAGGCAATAAATGTTCACTTTCACTGTCATGTTCTAATTCTAATTCTGTGTTGTGCAGCACTGACAATCGCGATGGTATTGCAGGTAGGCTATAGTTCATTAGTGTGGGCTGTTTGCTTTCACATTTGGGCTCACCTTTCGTGGGAAAGAAGTTTGTTAGCTGTTGATTTGCCTCATCTCTCTCCTGCCTCCATTTTTGTTAATGAAAGATGGATTTTGTTTCATTCACAGTGGGCCAACAGAAACATCAGCTCCAATGCGCAGCGCTGCCTCAGCAGCCGAATGCACGTAACGTTAAGTGCGTCTAATTGAAAAGGCCGGTGAAAGCGGACTAAACCATTTTTGCGAAGTGTGGGGGGCCCTGTCCCCAGATACTATGTAGGGCACACAATTCAATCCATTAATCGAACAATTTATTATTGCATTAGCTAATACCAACATATATTGTGATATTTAAAGGCTATATTAAAAATAATAATAATAATAAAATTTAAAAAATAAAAATACAGATTCCTCATGGGCCCTTCTCCCCCTTGGGGCCCTGGTAACTCAGTCCCCCTTTTGCCCCCACTCCGACGCCCCTGCATTCATACCAAACAGAACACCTCAGTAAAAACACAGACAAGGCTTAATTTTAAATGTAAATGTTAAAAAGTTGGTTTTCATTGGGAGATATGGCGTTATGGAGGTGACGTTATGGACGTGACGTTATGAAAAACCTTCCAAAACAATACAAAACAATTGTGAATGGTGGATTTTAACCTGTAACAACAGAATTAGTAATATAGCAATAGAAAATAGCTGATGGCATTGCAGCTTTTTTGTGTTATCACCCTCTTATGCCCTTTATAAGCCCCCACATAGACTTATTATGGCTGAATAAGGTAAAAATTTTAACTAACAGATATCTTTTCGAAACTTGTTCAGTTGAGTATTTACATCGAGACAATAGTTTTTTGTATTGGATGTTTTCTGAAATAATTTGTATGTCCATGTAGGTGAGACTTAAAATTGTAAAGTGAGGTTGATTTTTTTTCGTGGAATTGCCCATATACATGGACTTACAAATTATTTCAGAAAACTTGCCATACAAAAAAGTATTGTGTCAATGTAAATAATCAACTGAGCAAGTTTTGAAAGGATATCTATTGGTTAAATTTTTTTACCCTATTCAGCCATAATGTAAGTCTATGGAGAGGCTTATAAGGGGCATAAGTGGGTGATAACACACACAAAGCTGCAATGCTATCACTTATTTTCTATTTGTATATTACCATTTCAGTCATTACAGGCTAAAATCTACCGTTTTTGGATAGTTTCTGAAAGGTTTTTTTCAGACGTCACGTCCATAACACCATTTCTCCCAAAATAGCCCCAATGAAAACCAACTTATTTTACATTTACATTTAAATTAAGCATTTTTTTGTGTTCACTGAGGTGTCCTGTTTGGTATGAATGGAATAATATTTACGTTTCTCTGGAAATTTCACACACCTCATAGCAAAAACTGTAATCTCCAATAAAAGCTTGTCCATTTTTTTGTCACGTCCATATTGCAAATTGAAAGCCTCATATTCTTTTTTTTTTGTTAATATGTTTTTATTGTTTTAACAAAAACACAAACACACACACACACAAAACACCAAACAGCAATGCATAATGAAGAAAAAGAAAAGAAAATTAAGAGAGGGGGTGACATACACAAAAATAAGTCAAAAATAAAATAAAACAAAAATAAGGTTACATATCATGACATCAAGTGCTTAAAGAAAAGAAAGATATAGCTGCTGACCAGTTACTGATTGTTCGTGGCGTGGCTTTGTGAAACTTTGCTGTAGCACGCTCAAGAAGTAAAATGTCCAGAATGTAGGAGTGCCAAACAGCTGTTAGATTCAGATCAGGTTCAAACCAACCTTTCAAGATGGCCTTTTTTGAGGCAGTTAAAGCAGCCATTAAAATCCTTTTTTGTTGTAAGGTAAACATTAAATCAGAGTCGTCAGATAGTAAAAGTAACCTTGGACATAAAGGCACCTCGTCCATTAAAAAATCTGAAAGTGTTTTAACAACATGCTTCCAAAATTTGACAATGGGCGGGCATTCCCAGAACATGTGAAAAAAGTCTCCAACAGAGCCTGTGCTGCATATCTTACAACATTTATCATCTGAAAGTTTCATCAAGTAAGCTCTGCATGGTGTTATATAGACCCTATGGGCAAACTTAAAATGTATCAATTGGTGAGCCAGACATTTAGAAGATGAAAAAATATTAGTCCAGATAGTTTCCCAGTCAAGCTCTACACCAAGTCTATCAAACTCCCTAGACCAAACTGAAACCGCACCTATGGGAGAAAGTCTTTCTGCAGTGAATAAATCATACAAATAAGAAACCAGACCCCTGGTTGAATTAAAGTTCTGTAAATGCTCAAGAAGGGGATGATTGGCCAAGTGGCTATCCCATGGGACCCCATAGGCTTTAAGTGCAGAGCGTAGCCTAAGGTAAAAGAAAAAAGATGTGCCAGGGAGAGAGAAAGAATTACAAATATCTTGAAAAGAACGTAAACCATCAGTGTCAAAAATATCATTCAGAGTATTGACATTCTTATTTGACCAAGAAGGAAAAACAAAAGGTTTAGAGCCTGTTAAGAGAAGGTTGTTGTGCCATATAGGAGAGGATTTATGAAATTTGTGGTTATACCCTAGAAACTTACAGGCCTGCTTCCAAACTTCAAGAGAGCAGGTAATAATTGGACCCAGTCGTAAAGATGAGGTTCTCTGAGTAATACCTGCAAATGGTAAATCTTGAAGCCTCAGGGGATGAACTAATTCTTGTTCGATAGATCGCCAGGAAATTTTAGAAGATGGATCAAGCCATGTTTTAACAAATCTCAACTGAAAAGCCCAAAAATAAAGCTTGAAATTAGGAACAGCTAGACCACCAGACAATTTGGGAAGCTGCAATGTTTTTAAACGAATTTTGGATCTTTTGTTATTCCATATGAATTTTGTACATAGCTTATCAATGTCCTTAAAGAAATGTGGTGGAGGAGTCAGTGGGATAGCAGAAAACAAAAAATTAACCCTTGGAAGAATGTTCATTTTCAACACAGAAATCCTACCGCAGATAGAAATTTGGAGTGGGGACCATCTGTTAAGATCATTCTTGACCTTTTGCAACATAACATTGAAATTGCGCTTGCAAATCTCACCAAGCGAAGGATGAATACTTACACCTAAATACGTGAAACCAGAGGTTTTGATCTGAATAGGCGAGGATATAGGCAGATTAAGTTTAGGTGGAGCTAAATCAAGAGGCATTAAAATAGATTTACTCCAGTTAATTTTGTAGCCTGAAAAGGAGCCAAATCTTTCAAATAAAGCTAGAGCATGACAAACTGAGTTATTAACATCAGAAAGGTAAAGAATAATGTCGTCAGCATAAAGGGAAATATGATGTGTGGTGTTTTTAATTCGTATCGGAGAAATTACAGAACTCTGTCGTACTGCTTGAGCTAAGGGTTCCAATGACAAGGCAAATAAAATTGGAGAAAGGGGCAGCCTTGTCTGGTGCCTCTTTCTAGACAAAACTGTGAAGACATCATGTGACCTGTGGAGACACTTGCAGAGGGTTTGTTGTAAAGTGTTTGGACCATATGGATAAATGTGTCTCCAAAGCCAAACCTTTTGAGCACAGTCCACAGATAGCGCCATTCCAGCCTATCAAAGGCCTTCATAGCATCTAGACTAAAGACTGCATATGAATTATCAACATCTTTGGTGGCATCTATAACATGCAAAAGCCTTCTAACATTGTCTGAAGCCAAACGGCCCCTGATAAATCCTGTCTGATCCTCATGAACTAAATGAGAGATATAGTTGTTCAGCCTGTTAGAGAGAACTTTAGCATATATCTTTATGTCTGAGTTCAACAAAGACAACGGCCTGTAGCTCCCACAGTCCAGTGGGTCCTTTCCAGTCTTTAACAACAAGGAAATCAGTGCTGACCTCTGATCTCTATGGAAGTAACCAATATCAAGTGAGTGTTGGATGGAGTTAAGTAATAAAGGCCCTACCAAGTCCCAGAGAACTACAAAAAGCTCTGGAGGTAACCCATCCAGTCCTGGTGACTTGTGCCTTGTCATGGAGACTGCCGCTGATCTAAGTTCCTCTAAGGTGAATGGTGCGTCTAATTGTGCCGCCTGTTCAGTTGAAAGAGATGGGAGATTTAAAGGATCTAAAAAAGCATGCATGTCTGTCAAGTCATCTGGTGTTTCAGACTTGTAAAGATCAGAATAAAATTCTCTAAAAGTATCATTTACTAGCTGTGGCTGTGTAAGCACTGATCCAGAGGGGTCACTAACTGCATCCACTGAGGCCAGACGTTCTGACTGTTTGAGGCGCAATGCAAGAAGTCTGTTAGGTCTGTCTGACTGTTCATAATAAAGCCGTCTTGTTCTGAGTAAGATAAACTCAGCTCTTATACTAGTGACATCCTTATATTCTGCCTTTAAGGATTTCAATGTTTTTGCTCTAGCAGTATCATAATTATTTTTCTGTGATAGCTCTATTTGCTGAATTTCTTTTTCTAGGGTACCAATTTTTTTCTTACGGTCTGCAGCCAATCTGGAGGAATATGATATACAACTCCCTCTGATTGCACATTTTGTAGTCTCCCACAGAGTGTGAGGATCTACATCAGGTGATTGGTTAAGGGAAATAAATTCATTCAACTCTTTCTTAATATATTCTAGAAATTTTTCATCCTGTAGAAGAAATACATTAAAGCGCCAACGCTTACAGCGAACAGATGAATGAGCTCTAGATAAGGTCAGTTTGACCGGAGAATGATCAGAAATTAGCATGGGTAGGATTTCAGTGTTCAAAACAGACCCTAGCAAGGTAGCTGAAATAAAAATGTAATCTATTCTTGAAAATGTTTTATGACGTGAAGAGAAAAAAGTGTAGTCCCTTGTAGTAGGGTTCCTGATACGCCAGCCATCCACCACATTCAAGTCCTTCATAAAATCTGAAATGTACTGAGATGAAAAAAGCTGATTGGCAGTAGGTGGAGTGGAGTTGGACCTATCCAGGACATCAGCTGTTAAATTGAGGTCACCACCTAATATTATAGGAACATTCAATGATAGGAGTCTGGCTTTGACATCATCAAAAAACTGTGGTTCAAAGACATTTGGGGCATAAATGGAGACTAAACAATATTTAACAGTGTTTAAGGTAATCAAACAAAAGCAAAATCGACCATCAGAATCATTCCCTAGCTTATCTACCTGTATATTCAATTTTCTGTCAGCTAAGATTAGAACACCTTTCGTTTTATTTGGGGCACAAGAAAAAGAAAGGATTTTATAAAACTTATTTTGAAATCTATGAACGTCCTGTGTTTTTAAATGTGTTTCCTGCAGGATTGCAAAATGTATTTTCTTTTTACGTAAAAAGTCAAGGCACCTAACCCTCTTAACAGGCTCATTAACTCCCTGCACATTCCAAGAAATCAAATTGTAGTCGTCAACCATTAAAAGTTATGACCATACATGGTAATAGATTGATAAAAAATAAAATATTAATGTAATTTGGGATATATGCACAGTATGCTGGAAACAAGAGTACACTGAATCTGGACAAGATCAAATAATATAAATGCAGCCACGTAAAAAACGTAACGTAAAAATAAGCACAAGCCCCCCCAGACTTGTAGCATTGCTTTAAAACAAGAACAAGAACGTTGCTAGCCTGCCAGGGAAAAAAGAGAACATCCCTGCATGGCTTAGCTAGAACAAAAGTAATCACCATTCCTTGGATTCAAGCCAAGATGGTCTTGCAAAACCACATTCTATTTGGTTATTCTAATAAGAGTCATTATTTGTGAAAAAGCTGACCTGATGAGTACGGTACATTAACGACAAAAATTACTTCAGTCACTTTGCTTACTTACACACTAGTAGCGTAGCATAGCGTTAGCATAGTCAGGTCGCTAACCAAAACATTAGCAGATCTTAATGCCCAATAATGAAAGGATACCTTCAAAATCAAATGTCTTTAACGTAATCCTTAGCCTGCTCCGGAGAGGAGAAGATGCGCGTGTTGTTGGAGTCAGTTATTACCTTGAGGGTGGCAGGGTAAAGAAGAAAAAACTGGATCCCTTTCTGTTTGAGCGAAGCAATGCAGGATGAGAAAGCTTTGCGTTTCAGGACGGTTGCATTGGAGTAGTCAGCGAATAGCATGAGCTGGGACTGACCGTGCTGTATCTTTGCGCCCGCTCGTCTGTATTCCTTCATGATGGCCTGGCGGTCGTTGTACCTCAGAAGTTTGAAGATGAGGGTCCTGGGCTTGCTTGATGAATTGTCGCCTTTACTGTAGATCCGATGAGCTCGTTCAATTTCGATGATCCCTCGACTAGCCAGCGAAGGGAACCAGACTGGAAGTTGACGTTGTAGAAAAGCAATAGCATCGCCCCCCTCTTCGTTCTCTGGAAGGTTGACAAGGCGCAGGTTATTTCGGCGATTTCGGTCTTCCAGCTCTGCCACGCTGGACTGTAACTTAGCAATGGCAGACGTAGCTTCCCTAACTTGTTGCCTGTCTTCTCGTTGAGCAGCCTGCATGATGTCAGTTCGTTTATTCAAATTCAGCAGGGAAGCGTTCATTGCTGAGACCTCAGTCTCCACGTTGGAGAGTTTCTTCTGAAAAGTGTCCATATCACCCCGTATAGCTTTAACATCCAAGGAAAGTTCGCGCAGTGTGCCCCTCATTTCGTATATGAGAGTAGCTAAGAGAGTCCCCTCAGCTTCACTTACGCCAGCCTCCATGATAACGTTAGAATCCTCGTGCTCAAAGAGCTGTTTCTTAGCTTTTTTCTTTGACGATTTAGATAACGGGGAAGGGGTAAAGGGGCCTAAATCTTCAGCTGTTCTCTTCTCTGCCGACTCCATTTATATTGTTAACACATAAAACTGCCGTAAAATCACTTTTGACTCTTTTAAACAAATAAAATACCGAAGGTGGTTTGGCAAGTTCAAGTCTAAGCAGCCATCTTAGCTGGAGCCCAACCGGAAGTCTCCGAAAGCCTCATATTCTTATGATGTAAATCATGATATGATGTTTTTGTGTTTGCCTGCATTCAGCCATGAAGTTTGCATAAGAATATGAACAAAATTGTGAAATGCTGCTAGGCTTACAGATGTTATGTGGCATTTTGTTAATCAATTATGCATCAAAATGTCACGTCCATATATAATGCACATTAAAGGTGCCCAGCCATATGTCTAGGCTATTTTAATTTTCTCCAAAGATCAGACCACAAGCGATGCATGCAGGCAACAAGAGTAACGAGCTGTGACACGCTTCAATAACTACCAAACAGAATTTCAATGTCCCAGTGTGGCTCGTTTAGAGAAGCAGGATCGAGCATTCTGATGCCTAACATAATGGCCCACTCATCATGGGTATGTTTCTTGGCACTCCTGGGCATTTATCGCTTGTGGTCTGATAGTACAGTAAGCTGGGGCAGTAAGTGGGCTGAACACACTCCAGGGCATCAGTAACAGGTATGTGCACTGGCTCTTAACTGGTCTGGCCTTGGTTGTGATTACACCTTATATGTGCATGTACATTGCACAGTGAGTGTGCAAAGGGTATGAGAGTGGCAAAATGAGCTGTGCTGTGAAAGAGTGTGAACTGCCAGGGAAAAACAAATTTTGGAATATAAATTTCAGAGAAAGTACAGGAATACCTGATAAGCACATTAACTTGCTTGACACAGACTCATAGTCAACAACAACAAAAACAAGCAAACAAAAAAACAAACAAAAACATAATTGTCTAACAGGGCACCTTTAAACAAATCAAAACATCAATTAACACTCTCAGTGACATTAGCCATTAGCATTACTGTCTGCCTGGTTTGTGCACACTGACTATCGACCTGCCATGCAACAAGGCAACATGCCTGAAACTGACCTTTAGTTGATGCCATATCAGTAGTCTTCACTAGACGTTGCCTCTTGCCCAATGTCTGTTAATAATCACTCCATAGAATATAATATCCTACCTGTAAAATTGAATGAAACATCTTTTACAGAAAAGTACCAGAAAGATTTGATACAACATTGACCACATAGTGAACTACAAATGACACAAACTGAATAGGGTACAGAAACTCACTTTCAGTTTCATTTTGTGATGCCCCATTCACTTAATGTTACTTTCCGGTATGCTATTCCGTCTATTTTGTACCAAATCTTCTCATTCTTTTTCAGACAGTGCTCAGTGACCCCAAACAATGCAGTTATGGATTTAAGCCAGATTTCTCCTTTAACCCTATCCAGACCGGGGGGGTTGGGGGTGTGGGGAGGGTTGGGGGGGGATTTGCCCGCACCATCTTTGATGTTGTATAATTTATTAACGACTTACGCTATGACTACGAAACTTGATGACTTTTCCTAAAATTTTGTTGGCTACAATATAGTACCAAAAGATTAGGTTTATCATTGTTGGTGTTGCCTTGGTAACGGTTTTCTGACTGATATGTCTGACCAAAAATCACTGATTTAGGTTAGTTAAAGTCAATTTTTCACATTTTCTTGATCATTTCCATTAGCATCAGAAAACCTTGTGAACATTTAAGTGGTCTGAAGCATATAATCACTAAAATTGAGGTGCATTACCTATATTTGATGGATACAGTATGGTGACATTTTGGGCAATAAAATCAGATTATGATGTCATAATGTCGCATAATGACACCAGAATTATGTCATGCATAGTTTTTTGGATGTAGATCATCTCCTCCACATTTTGCGGTCATACAACATTCCGTTCATAAGTTATGAGGCAAAAGAGAGATGCTTCACCTCATATAGGCTACGTGCGCACATAACGTGAGTAAGAATAGGTTAGTCCTCTGCAATAGCCTAAAATAGGAAAGACGCCCTTAGGTTTTGCCATTTTATTATCATGGACTACTCATTTCATGGTTCCAGCCGCAATTTTATTTAGGGATTGGCTATCTATCTGCTATACCTACGTTCTGCATCCCGACGTACAGTACAGTAGGTTACTCTATCGTAGTAATGCAGTCATTCAGTTATACGCTAAACTCACAGGACACTCACAGATCAGAAAGAACCTCTTTGGGCTGGACTCTAAATATCCATGAAATTAACTTTCTAACCGAGAACAGCCTAACAGGAGATATAGCATCAGCATTCCTGTTTCTTCTACCTCGCCAATGTGGCATAACCCAAAACGTAGGGAATTTAGTGTAGCTGACTACGCCACCCTACCAATCTCCTTGTACACACCATACAACAAAGGCTTGCAGGTCTGTGCACATGGGGACCAGATTCCACCACAAAGGAGGCTTTATTGAACTTAGAATGGAGCAAAAAGAATTGAGCAGAAAATTATGATTAGAAACCAGACCAGTGGTAAGTATATTTATTAGACAAATACACAATAAAACTGGAGGGAGGGGCTTACCGCAGGGATGCTCACCGTAGGGAGGGGTCAGATCACACCTGGACAGGACAGCAAATCACCGCAACCCACACAGGTGCACAGTAGGCTGAAAGCACACACACACACAGTGACACACACACACACTCACACACACACACTACAGAAAGACACCCACCGTCACCAGGTGCTGAGCCTCCTGCAGAGCACCTCAACCTCTAATTACAAATAGAAGAACACTACACACACATACGTACAGACACAGCCTTAGGAGGCCTACCAGGCAATGAAACAAATCAATTCAACATGGAAAGCAACAAACAGTGGATGGCCATCCACAAAGCAACCAAAACTCAAAACTGACAGGTACACAAAGAACTAAACATAAATGAACCAGACAGTAGGATTAAGCTGTTAATTGGACAACCCACATAGATAAAAGAAAACTGAAAGAAGAGACACATTAACGTTACATAAGCAAGAAACTACAAATAATCAAGTCACTCACCCACACACGTTACAGTCACACGCACATAATGTTGCAGACACTCACACGCACAGCAGCAGCAGCAGACTGAGCATGGAGCATAAAAGAAGTCATGGCAAAATAGCAGCGGCCACCCAGATCGATACATTTCATTCAGCCAGTCTATAAAATCTTTAATTCCACAGTTTGTAATAGCGTTATGAGGGCTATGATAAATGGAGCAGGGCCTGTGGTTACCTATGCCACATATAACAATTGAAATAGACGCACAAATTATTTTAAGGAGAGGATTTTGTTTGTCTTTAACGTTACCACCTTGTAAATTACATACAGATATCCACATTCTGTCTTCTCGCGGCCTGAAAACTATCCTTCATGGAAAGAGTTTTTACTCTGGCCAGCTATTCCAGCCCATTTTAACTTGCCTGACGTACACATAATTCAAAGATCATGGAATACTGAGCTCCGCTTGAATCCTCTCTGCATAATTCTTTGCTTTTTAAAGGCATTTCTGCCCAATTTGTCACGTGTCTTGGGCAATCTCTATAACAAGGCCAGCAGATGATGCACACAGCCTACACAGCAAACAGGAGTCTATCAACAAAGGAATTGGCTTTACAACTATACAGGCATAAACACGCTAATTCACCTTTTTCACACCTGAACATTCCGACATTTTAAGGTGGTAAACTGATCATTCTATCATAATAACATAATAACATTTAAAACATGTCTAAATTCACTTTCTATAAAATAATACACATTTGAAGCCCACAAATTTGGAAGTCCCGAATAGATAAAAGTGGTTTTACATTTTTGTGCCTGAAGCCTCTATCTATTCGGGATCTCCCAATTTGTGTGCTTCAAATATGTATTATTTGAAAGAAAGTGGATTAAGACATGTTTGAAATGTTATTACCCATTTTTTTTCAAATCAGAAAGAGGCATAAATCCAATGCATTTCAATGATAGAATGTTCAGTTTACCACCTTAGAATGTCGGAATGTTCAGGTGTGAAAAAGGTGAATAGGAATTACAAAGTCAAGTAAACAAACCTGGTGTCGCGAAGTAATACAGTGGAGCAACTCCTTTACACAGCAAGGGCACACACACTCAAGACGCTAACCAGAGTGATAACTACTCCCGTGAAGGAAGAACACTGAGCCAACACAACAGAGCAATGTGTACACACAGCACATCACCAACCCCAAAAGTAAACTTACCATTCTGTATGTTCAGGAACCAGAGGTGGAAAAAGTACAGAAAAATTGTAACTAAGTAAAAGTATCTTTACTTTGCTTAAATTCTACTCAAGTAAAAGTAAAAGTAACCAACAAAAAATCTACTCAAGTAAAAGTAAAAATTACTTCATTTAAAATTTACTTAAATTACAAGTTACTTTCAATTATTTGATATACATTAAAAAATAATCAAAAGCAATGCTAGGGTGTTGTTTGGTTGCTTTAGCAACCCCAAGAATTCATAAACCACCTGCTCATTAACCACAATCAAACTCGTTGTTATTAATTAATTAATTAATTAATTAATTAATTAATTAATTAATGTTTGGTCAATGGCATTACAGTAACCAAAGGGTAGTGGCTGTGTAAAGCCCCCTTTCTCACATTTCTAAAAAACAAATGTGTTTGTACAGTGTTATTTACAAGTAATACAACAGCTACTGAAGATGGCATGACTGAGAGAGCACTTACATTGGCCTACATGCCAATCACAATTCATAAGGTTTTCTGTTTTTTAACATAAGAAATGTATTCAATCCTAGGAGTTGTAGGTTAGGTATCAAACTTTAATCTCATTCTGACCAGGCAACTGATCCAGATAACCGTGACAGTAATCAGCCCAGCCAGTTCACATTTTATGGCGTGATTTGTTCATTTTGGCATCTTGTGAGTGCTAGAATAAGGTAGCCGACTAGCTTTGAGATTTTACATATTGATGGTATTCGGGGCTACCCTAACCCTAGCTAGACTCAAATTGACCTGGACTGAAGCAATGGTTATAATGGCTGACAACATTCCATAGCCAAGGATTTCCTTTGCTTTTGAATTAATCACTTCCACAGGTTGCTTGACTATTGTCAACATTTACAAGAAGCAGGGTCAGCTCTACACTACAGTAAATAGTCTGTATTAACTTTCGGTTCAAGCCAAATATTTTTTTCCTCACAATGATTTTTTTACTCAGTAATCAGGGAGGTTTCAAAAAAGTACAAAGTACAATACTTGCCTAAAAATATACTCAAGTAAAAGTAAAATTACCTATTTAAAAAAATACTTAAAAAATTACGAATTACTCAAAAAAGCTACTTAATTACAGTAATTTGAGTAAATGTAATTAGTTACTTTCCACCTCTGTCAGGAACTAAGCAGCTCTCCTGCAAACTGACTACCAACAACACCTGGAAACTGCCCGAACCGCTTACCTCGCCCGTTGGATACACCTGCCGCTACCTCGCGGCAGGTGTATCCACCAGCGGACACCTTCCTTAAAGGTGCAGACCGCTATGACAGCCCAACTCTTGAGAATGAAAAGTTGGAGAGCAGAAAGTAAAGCATTAAATGCATGTATGAAAGGTCAAAGTAACAAAAAATAATTAAAAAGAAATAAACTTCCACGTCATATCCCCAAGTGTTAAAATGGAATATATTAATGGTTATTAAATGTAGCCTAGGCCTAATCTAATTGGAAGATTTGAAGAAACTTTTCTTTTTTTGTCTGTCAAGGTTTGTGGTAGACGTTTTAACCATTTTAAATGTATGCACAGAGTATCTGTATGCCTGTTCCAAAAAAGGGAAATAATCCATAAAGAGAGATTACTACAATAATTTATTTAATCAGTTTAAATTTGATATGTCATCTACAGTATGTTGTATTCTGAATAAAATACCGAAATTTGAAACTCCCATATCATTGCATTCTGTTTTTATTCACAATTTGTACAGTGTCCAAACTTTTTTGGAATCCGTTTTGAAATTTCATCCACATTACAGTACATACATGTAGGCTAGTAATTTAGAACATTTTTATAATTTACAATTCCCGACTCCTGGCTGTATCCTACACAAACCTAAAGGATCCAGTCTTAACACTCAGATCTTTCTGAAGAGAAAAGGTGATAATAAGTTAACTTAAAATCAACTTATTCAGATGATGTAAATACATTTGTCGATTTTTATTTTTCTGGATTCTGGTGTTCCCATGGCTGGAATTATTTAGAATTATTTGAATTTTTCATGACACATAGACATACTGTATATATTTTATTTAGTTACTGTACATACATTTAGTTAATACAAATTACACTATTACAGGTACATCAGCATGAGGTTCAAATGCATTTTGCAATGCAATGCGGAAATATGAATGGGTGTTGTTACAAATTATTTCTAGCCTGGTTTCTGTTTTGTCACAACTCACCATACTCTGTGCTATTGGGAAATTTAAACATACCTTTGCACACAGTCACAAGGCAAAACCCACATAGTGACCCTTATTCCTATAATCACTGTTCGAATGTTGATGACTAAAAAAAGCCCTTTTGCCTTCTGTGGATTCAAACCTTGTCTTATCACTTGTCTTCCTTTGATTCCTTCATATAAAACGTCTCACTGCTCCTATGGCTGCATCTATTATTGCTTGTGCTGCAGCTGCTAGTCCTGCAAATGCACTACTCAAAACTCCCACATTTTCAGTTGTTTCTCCTCTTAACTTTGTTATCATCCTCTTATTTCCTGCACTCTTCCTCTCATTGTCTGCTATCTCCCTCACCAGTTCTGTTATCTTCCTCTCATTTTCTTTATTCTTTCTCTCATGTTCTGCTACCTCCCTCTCCAGTGTTGCTATCATCTCCTCCTTAGATGTCTCACTGGTGTAGTATTCATCTCCATTCCTCTCCACCATTTCATCTATCTTCTTTAATAATGTTTTAACCTGAGTCTGGTCATCCCTCTCTCTGTTATTGAATATGTGGTAACTACAACCATATCTGTTGATGACATCTTCAGGAATATGCTCCATAAAACCTATGTTTTTCCCCTCTAGCCAGTCACCATGAGTGAAAAGCAACATGGTAAACTGTGGCACTCTCTCACTGAAGATGTTTTGAATCAATTTCAGTGACTTTTCCTCCTCCTCGGTGAGTTCCAAATCCAACCTGATCACCAGCAGGAAGACGTGAGGCCCTGGGACTGACAGTTCAAGACACCTACCTATCTCACATTTTAACTCGTCTGTTGACATATCAGTACTACACAGTCCTGGTGTATCTACCACTGTAATTTGTCGACCAAACACTTCAGACTGCTTTGTATCACAACTTTTAGTCACTGGCTTATGTGGTAACGTGGTTACGTTCTCTATAAAAACAGCTCTTCCCAGGATAGTGTTTCCTGATGCACTCTTCCCAGTCCCAGTTCTGCCCAGCAGCACAATCCTTAGATCAGACACTGTGAAGACATAATATGAAAACAGTCAGTAAACAGTCGTGCCCTGGACAGTTCCTGTCTATGAATTCTCACATTACAAGTTGAGAATCCAGAGAGGAACTGTCCAGGGCATCACTGTTTATAGCAGCCAGGCATGTAAGTTTTCTATTATATTTCTATTACAAGGGTATAAATTGGGGGTACAGTAGGTAAGGTAGCGCTATCTGTAATGCAAAAAAGACCAAAGACCTACAGTACATGCTCTATAGAGGACCAACATAGTTAAGCCTGCCTGTCAGTCTGGCAGCATTCTACCTCAGACATGGACAGTAATTGCAGGTAATTTCAGCCTTAGCTACCTAATTTAAAATTATGCAGAAAGACTGAAGACTGCTTGACACTGGATATGACTGTGACTCAGGATATTCTGTAAGCATACTGTATAGCATAATACTCACTCTCAGGAGGTGGAGTCATGCTGTTTCTTCGCATTTCGAAGAGACCTACACACAGCAGTTAATTAGCAATGCATGCAGATTTTTTAAATATCAATAATGGGCAATACAATGAGACTATTTCACATTGTCATTTTATGATTTGTCATCCATTAAAAATTTGTTTGTGCTACGATCAGAATTTCAACAGGTGCCAATAATTTTAGCACAAAAATAATATGGTATTGTATGATATTAATTTATTTTGTTTTGCAGATGAAAGTTGTTAAGGTTCAAGTAATGGACACTTAGGGCCCTATCATTGCATATGGCGCATGGTGCTTTTGTGACTGGCGCATGCTGTCATTGCTACTCTGTGCAATTGTCTATTTTTATGTCCGTTGTCTAACTAGGAAATGACTTTGTGCCCGAAGGTGTGGCGAATGTGTGACTTGTCGCAAAGCGCAACAGATGCCATTATACAGATGCAGAAAAACGGTCCACCAGTGACCGGGAAAAACCTGGTCATGCTATTTTATGAGCGCACATCGCAATAGGAAATGCAGTCCTCGTTCCAGCATAACAACGAAGGCCACAACATTAATTATTACATTTAAACCATTATGAAGTCCATGAAGATGTGGTTGACCACAACTTATCTCCCTTCAGAATGTGATTCACTTCTCTGATTGGCTAATGGGTGGCCATTATTCTCTTAGGCTATAACTGACTACTTTGGGTGTAGTTCCAAAAATAACTAATGTAATAACTGATCACCGTTCCATTTGAATGCCTTTTAGAATGGTAACTAAACCACTCACAAAAAGTAAGGAAACTTGACTTTGGCCCATTATATCCCACCTTTAGTAATACCAATCTATAAAGAGTTTTACATCTTTTTCATCATTGACACCTTTACAATGAGGTATAGCTTGTAAGAATCGGGCAATCATGGAATGAGCAACACTAGCCTGGCGATGCCATCCTATGTACCTCTGCTAAACATTTGACTCCGCACGTAGTCTGGAATAAACCCCCCTTCCCGGCTTTCCCTCGGTTACTCTACGGTTTAGCCAATCAGCACACAGTTCAGAGCGATGTCTCAAAATTTTGTAGTCCTACAGGATAGGGACGTGTTTGTTATTCTCTCCCCCACTTTCGAATTACATTCACAAAATTGGTACATGACATTAGCATCCATGATCTTGAGGATTTATTGCCACTACGATGTCGAAATAGATCAGAACTTGCAACTGTTAATACTGAAAGCGAAAGTGGTAGGCGTGAGAGCCAGGCGACGGAATATGTCATATCCAAAAGGAAACCTATTTCAATTGCGTTGGGCCAGACTGTATGACATAGTCAACAGTCGCTTTCGCCCAGGCTAGAGCAACACAGCCAAACGTGTGAGTCGTGCCAACCATGAATGTGCAAAAATGGTCTGTTCTGTTGGTATAGACGTTGTTGCTTGGAGCATAGCCACAGAAATGAGGACAAAAACAAAAAAACACTTTACACTCAGTGTCAGGGCCCTCAGTAGTGGAAGACCCATATGTTCCTCATAGTCTGTAATGACAGCCGGTTGTGGTACAGTTTAGCAAATCTTGTAAGTCTCTGGCAGTTAACCTATGGTTCCTTAGTGCAGCAGAAGTGAGGAACCGGTCTTCTTGAGGTGTTGTCCTCCTGAGACGGCCACTTCTTGATCTGACATTGACTTCCGCAGTTCCGCAGTCCTAAGTGTTGAAATGGTACCAGGACTGATACCAAATAATTCTGCCACTACATGCTGGGACACCAGCCTCAGGTTGGTGGCATCTTTTCACCAGTATTACTGCTTGAAGAAACTACAAACCTAACAAGTTGCAGAACCTATGCGTGGGTGCTAATTTAGGCACACCAGTGGCACTCACCTGGCAGCATTTGAAGCTCAAACCAAAATGTCTGGCAGCAGAACCCTACTGGCCATTTTGGCACATTTTTGGTTGGCACTACTCATGTTTGACCATGTTGCTCATTCCATGATTGACCGATGCTTAAAAGCTATACCCCATTGCAAAGGTGACAAATCAATGTCGAAAATGCTATAAAACACTTGATTAATTGTTATTGCTAAAGGGGAGATATAATCGGCCAAAGTCAAGTTTCCTCACTTTTTGTGCTCTGTTTATAACAACAATAAGCAGCCTTGTAGAGCTACTTTCAACTGAAAATGGTATCCAAACCGAACAGGTTAACTTCTTTTATATTGGAGTTGCATGTTTCTTTCAAGTTTTATATACATGTACTTCTTTACATTTACGAGAGATAAATACAAACAGGACATAAGCGGGATAATGGCCTTGGAGGTGACCGGTTCTACAGACATAATGTCTTGACGGAGGTTTTGCGTGTCGCCAGAGTTCTAAACCTCACCTCGTCATTATTTCTGTAGAACTGGTCACCTCCAAGGCCGTTATCCCTTACTTATTAGCCTTCAACAGAAAATGCGTGAGGATATATGAAGGGGGGACGTTGAATGGAGGATCAAGTTTACTTTCGCTTTCGAATGAAATTTCAGAGATATCTATCAGGACTAAATCAGCTTCCTTCGTGTCTTGTGCCGCCTGTAGACATCAATTTAACATTACCAGAGCCATTACGGCTCTGACTATTACTAGACCCGATGTGTGAGCTCGTATGGAAAAGATTTATATGAAACTTACATTTTCCCTATATGATGTATAAGAATCTGATATGTATATTATAGGGGGCTCAAACCTCATACAAAATCCATATAAAATGCATAATGTGAAAATTGATTTTACAATGTCTTTTTATGTTGTATGAGAATCATATATGGGGTTTATAGGGGACTCAGACCACATGCAAAATCCATATAGAATACATAATGTGAAACTTATATTACTTTGCACCATGTAAGAATTGTACATGACACTTCCCAAGTGAAAAAGATTTATATAAATTTTACAATGTTTTTAGGCCTATATGTTGTATCAGAATCTCAGGGTTTGTAGAGCAGTCAAAATGCAAAAATTAGGCCATGCAAAATACATATAAATTGCAGATACTGAATGAAGCTTATATAACTTCCTATATGGAAAAGTTTTATTTAATAACTTTGCAATGTTTCTGTATGTTTATGTTTAATGTGATTCACTCTTTGGTGAAATTAAAGGAGTACTTTACCTTTTTTATGAAAATTGGTCATTCATACTCTCCCTGAAGTTACACATGTGGGTAAGAGCATTTTGTCCGGCAACCCAAATTTCAGCTTTAGCTTAGCACTGGAATGTAATGTAGCCAAAGAGTAGCCAAAATGTGCTCTGGAATGTAATGTAGCCAAAGAGTTGCTATCTGGCTACTTTACATTCCAGCACCTATGCTAAGCTAAAACACATGCACTAGGGACAATATGCTTTTACACACATGACTCTAGGTAAGAGGGTGAATAACCAGATTTCATAAAAAGGTGGAATAATGACATATAGGCAGGCTTGGCCGTATATTGGCCTGGCCTTAGGCCTACTACTTAGAAAAATGAACTGCTGAGGAGCATGCATGGTCTTTAGAGCATGGAAACCCGACCGAAGTCCGACGGAACCCGTCAGAAACCGACGGGTTCGGTCGAACTCGAACAAATATTTATAACTCATTTTCGGGGTCGGGCCGAACTCGGACAATGATATGATGAATAGCCTACAAGATATATTTTTTTTTTTTTTTTTTTAATGGTAGGCATATTATAGAAGCAAATTCCAAATCCAATTCCAATTCCCATTACTATAGCAGCCAACCAGAAACGCATGTATGCATAGGCTCCAGGTAGCAGAGACATTTGTTTACACTCTACACACGCTACAGATGTGCAGCAGAATAGCCTAACCATAAGAACTTTTTTTTCGTGTGGATGTATGGAGAATAAACAACAACCAGTGTTGGGGAAGTTACTTTTAAAAAGTAACTAATTACTTTACTTTAGTTACTGCTTTGAATTGTAATGAGATTACTTTACTCGTTACTAATTTTAAAAAGTAACTTGTTACTTTATTCGTTACTTTACTTTTAGCCCATAACTTGAATGAACTTGCTCTATTTCGCTGGCTATAACGTCATATGTATGTCTCCCTCTGACCCTTTTACAGGCAATGGCAGCCTTCTCGCTGAAAGTTTTCATCAATCCAGTGAGCAGTCATTCCGAGATAACTTTTGTTGTTAGCACTCCATATATCTGCCGTTGTAGAAACGAATTCTGTGGTCTCAGATCCGATTCGATTACAGCATAACATTTGCTCAAGTAGCTCGAAAATGTTTTTCTGTCTGATATGGGAGCTCGCGTTGTTGGTATTTTGCTTAATATTCTCCTAAAACGGGGGGATTCTATTGTTGACAGCGGAACCATGTCCTCCACAAAATAGGCTGTAACTAGATTATTTATTTCTGCCTGCGATGTTACCTGTCGTAATCCTCCCTCTCCTGATGTAAGTTTCGCCTGTTTGGGTGCTGGGGCAGTCTCATCATCACCGGGACGGTGGCTATGGGGATTTTTAGCCACCAGCTTTGTACGACTGTGCTGTTTGGCCAAGTGCTTCGACAAATTGCTCATTGACTGTGTAGAAGTGGAAAGCTGTTTATCACCAGGACATAGCGAGCACTTAACCAAACCGACATGTTTTGCCTTTGCAGGCAACTACCTGAAAATAATGCGAATATTTCCAGTTGGCTAAGATGCCAGTGTTCTCCATTACTTCTCTCTCTTCCATCTCCCTCTCACTGAATCAATCGATTTCCACAGCAACCAGTTAGGCACGCATGCGCCACTAATAAAAACAACGCGGTTTTGACAGCAATTCATGTTGGCCTACCGGTAGCTCACTGATTTACATGTAAATTTGTTAATCTGAATGTCACTGAACAAAATCGTGGGTAACGCTGTAACGAACGTTACTATAGTCTAGTAACTGTAATGACGTTAGTGAAATTTGAACTGTAATGCGTTCCGTTATTAAGTTCCTGACAACAGTAACGAAATTACTGAAAATAGTGTGATTCGGTGTTCGGTCGGACTCGGACATAAGCATGCTAATACGTAACGGGTTCGGTTCGGATTTGATCACTGCTCTGTTGGACTCGGGTTGAACTCGGACAGAAAATATCGGCCCGATCCACGCTCTAATGGTCTTATCTAAGATATGCATTTTAGGAATACTCAAGCCTTTTATGAAAACTGGTTGTGCCAGACAGGTGATAGACCAAAATGCTTTTACCCACATAATAACTTCAGGGAAGAGGATGAATGATCAATTTTCATAAAAAGGTGAAATATTCCTTTAATTTCACCAATGTGTGAATAAAACATAGAGACATTGTAAAGTTTAAACAAAACTTTTCCATAGTTTTTCCAAGTTATATTATGTATTATAAATGTATTGAGATTCCTATACAACATAGCCTATGATTCCTATACAACATAGCCTATAAAAACATTGTAAAGTTTATACAAATCAACTTTCACATTATACGCATTATTTATGGATTTTGTATGAGCTTTGAATCCCCTATAGAATACATATAAGCTTCTTATAAGGGTGTCAATAGGATATTTGACATCAGGCCACTGACGTTTACACATCAAAAACATCAAATTTACTTTTATTTATTTTTTTTTTATTTTTAATCAGACAAAAGATGCACTTCACATATAAAAAACATATGTGGTTTACAGTGTTGGGTAAGTTACTTTAGAAATGTAATGCGTTACAGTTAGAAGTTACCCTTCGAAAATGTAATTGTAGTGTAACTATTTTGATTACTTTAATTAATAAAGTAATGTAACTAATTACATTTGAATACTTTTTGATTACATTTCTACATTTTTGAAGAAAAAAAAATTAATTGTCAAGCAGAGTTTTTCAAACCTGGCAATGTTAGGCTAACTGTCACATATTTTTCAACACTGACACTGCCAAAATCCTTTCTAACTCCCACAACAGTGTCAGATTTCATGGCGAGCAAATAGTTAAAATACTTGGTGAACATCACTGACTAAGCAGGTGTTTGTTTGTCTGAGATTGCTCATACGGTATGTGTGCACCTGATCAATAGAGTTCATTTTTATATCCAGCAATGGGCTACAGGCCTATGTTCTAGTTTCTGTCTGACAGTCAGGCCTCCTTGTTACTGCAACTAAGACCACTGTAGATCCAGTTACAATTGAGTAGTGTTACCAACATGATGGTAGAAATGATTGTATTAGAATAGTATCTTTTAGCTGTAGTGGCATTTGCTGTAGTTGTAAATATGTTGTAGGTACTGTACATGAAGCACACATAGCCAATATTTCTGAAGATGATATTGGGATCATGTAACTAAAATTGTAATTCTGCATATATCTTGAAGTAACTGTAATTCAATTACACATTTTTTCAAAGTAACTGTAATTGATTACTGTTACTTTTATTTTGTAATTAAATTACGTAATTCCGTTACATGTAACTCGTTACTCCCCAACACTGGTGGTTTATATCATATTTTTATACATGGGGTTGTTACCATGCTTTGTATCAAACAGCTGTGGTCTAGTGGTTAGGGCTTAAGACTTGTAACTTAAAGGTTGACAGTTCAATTTCCGTCCAATGCATCATCTAAACCAGTGGTTCTCAAAGTGTGGTCCGGGGACCACTGGTGGTCCGCGAGCAAGCTCAAGTGGTCCGCGACTTGATTACCATAAAAATATGTGAATTTAGCCTGTGTGAAGGCCAAAGAGTTTGTTCACTGAATATAAGAGGCAGAACCGTAATTCACTGTTTATTAAAGTATTTGAAGTGCCTACTCTATACCTTGGTTAAAGGGTAACAGCATGTGACTTGGCGAGGGGGCATGAGGGCAGGTGGTCCCTGAAAAGAATTTTTGGGGCAAAGCGGTCAACGATCTGAAAAAGTTTGAGAAACACTGATCTATAGTAGGCCTCTCCAGCAGGCAGCCCATACCAGGTCAGTATGTAGGCTACTTCACTTCACTGTGTTTCCCCATTTCCACCTACGTTATTATAAATTCTATTATGATCAAAACTATATAAAAACTGCATAATTTTCATGTTATGTGTATGTTTCATACACAAACCTATATAATGCGTTTTCTCATATACGACACACACAAAAACCTTATTTAAAACTATTCTAAACATTACATGTTTCATATACTGAAAGAAAATGTTCCTTATAATTTACTTATTCAATTCATATATATTGTGCGCTTCATTCATACAGTATGAATCGGGCCACTTTTGTAGTATGTGCCATATAATATTTGGATAGTCATATATGTTTCTGGCAGGAAAGGTTATTATGTTTTTTATATGACACTTCTTATAAAAAGAAGTGTTAATCTGGCATCATAAGTCCAATTTGTTTAACTTTGCGCCGGCGCATGTGAAAATAGCAAAATGCCGCCGGCACGCCCCCAAAACAATATGCGGCATGTGTCAAACAAGATTTCACATTGCGTCATCAAAATACGGCCCTTAATGCTAACAGCTCAAACTGACCTTTGTCTGAAGACATAATGGCTGATATATTTGTGCTGCAATGTCTCTGTGGTGTCCCTTCTTGTTGTATGGTGTAGTAACTGAGTCAGCCCATTGTAGAGTTCCTGTTCAGGTTTTAAGATTCATTATGATAATCAATTCTAGCCCACTAGGCTTACATTTTATTGTTTTATTACACGGATCTCCGGAAGGCTCTATGGACTTTGTATGGGACTTCCCACTTATTGCAATGGAATTTCAATGAAAGCAAAAAGTAGACTGTACTGTAGAGTACAACGTTTCAATACCATTGCAAACTATTTATTGGGTAATTTTCTTCACAATTTTCTTTTGAGTAATTTTCTTCACATTCTGGCACATAGTTATATTATATAGTCGTATACTATACTGTATTGTTTGCTTTGATTATAAAAAAGTCTCTTCAGTATGACCCTGTATGACTATTCAGTAGGCTATGACTGCGATAAGGCGTAGTCTATCCTGTCTTGTTTTTACAATAATGAGCAACAGAGCACACATAATCTTTAACATAGTGGCCTATGAAATAAAATTATATTCTAATAAATCACTGCTTTAATTTGCTTTCAAAACGCTGCACCAGAGTCACTTAATATTACAATACAGTTACTTAATATTACAAACAAAAACTGTAAAAGTGTAAAAGAAAAGGCACGTGCTCGCTACCCAACAAAAGTGTACTTACATTAGCAGGAAATATCACTGAATGGCATAGTCTCAAAATTTGACGCCTACACAAACATTGCACACCGGCAGAGCTGGTAAGACAGGTGCCTTAGAATCCAGTTAGATAATGCAGTTCCCTGACATAGTTAAATCTTAGGAAAAAAAATCTCACTTCCTTGTCTTTGTAGTAGGCTACTATTGCAACCAACGGTGAGTGAAGTGATCAGTGAAGACAGACGGCAAGTCTAGCCACGCCCTCCTGTCCCCAGTGAAGAATGTTTTTTTTTTTTTCCAGATGGTTCCAATGATTCAGATAGTTTTGATGTTCAGATTGTCAACTTGGCACCTGTCCACATGCAATATTGAGGACAATTTTGGTTGGTGATTGTTAGCTTCATTAGCTTGCTTACTAGCCATCTTCATTCATCACCACTGTAAACTTAAGCTTGCTAATTTGAGCTAACCAGACTTGTCATTGAAAGTGACTCATGACTTCATAAGCAAAGATCATTCATGACATTTCCGTCAGTGTTACTAGTATCATGGGAAATCTACTTTAGTCTTTAGACAAGAAAGCAAAGAGGCTATAATCAGGTAAAATATTGAAATATTTTAAAATATATATATTTTACTTAGCAATCTATTGTACATAAGGTGACCAGATTTCTTGGAGAAAAATCTGGGACATTTTGGCTTTTAGCGAGAAAAATCACACTAAAACCTTTATTTTTATTTATTTATTTATTTATTTTTTACCAAAGGAACAGCGGGACATTTCCTCTTTTTTTGTAGTTTATCCATGAATAACTTAGGAGGCCTGTTTTCCCTCTATACAGTTAGGGCCGGCACTTTTGTCTGACAAAAAACCTGGGCATATTACAGACTGTAATATGTTTTTTTTTTTTTTTAATGGCTAATGCTGATAGGCAGCCCATATTTTGTATACGGATCAGCTGATGGAAAATATGATGTTTCCAAAATCTAGATGTTTTCCGATAGCCTATGCATTCTAAAACGTCACTACTAGGCCGATGAATAAAAGGCAACTTGCAGAATACACCCAATTCCACAACATCTCTAGTTATTAGCACTCAGTTCACAAGCCTGCATCTCTGATGGTATGGGGTTGCATGAGTGCATGTGGCATGGACAGCTTACACATTTGGAAAGGCACCATCAATGCTAAAAGCTGGTATATCCAAGTCAGAGGCGGCTATCATAAGACAGCAAGGGAACCTCAGCTTCCCCTAAAAATTTTCCAAAAAGATCGTACATAAACTATTAATAAAACATGCTAAACGTGTGTCAGTCACTTCTATTGTCTATAAATATCAACACCATTTCAAACTGTTTCGATTTAGTTGTTCAGAAATATAATTTCGGGTCTCTAAACTCACGAAAGTTTTGCCATTAGAATCCCATTGACAACCTGCTGTCCAGCTCCATAGAGGGCCATTGACAACGCTACCCCGGCCATGGACAACGCTACCCCGCGTTTATTGGCTAATTCGGCAAAAATACGCAAAATATGTCATTTCCAGGGAAACTCTGTTTCACTGGGGGTCAATGGGAGAGGGCGGGCTCGGACAACTCGCTTCTGTTTCATGATTTGACAAGATACTTGCACCTCTTTGATTGACATTCTGTCTCTCTCACACTGTTCCTGTTTGGCAGGCTACCGGCTAATAGACAAGCTAAGCAATGTTGAGCCTGTACCAACAACAAATTTACTCTCTCTGTCTGTGTTATCGTTATTAATAATACTTTGTCCATGCCCATGATTTTATTCTCTATTATTTAGTTCATTGATTGATGTACACACAAACTCACAAGTGACTTTTGATTTTCATCAGTGATTCTTGCCTCTGTCACTACTTAATAGAGCTAGCAAAGATAGCTAATCTTCGTCTGATTAGCCACATTTTCAGGCAAGAGATCTGTAAACAAATGTTGCTATGGTTACTACGTTCTCACTGGCCAGCTCTGAAATGAGAATGTAGCAGCTCATCATGAACGAGACAAGAGAAGGGGACCAAAACAGAAGTGGAGAGATGTATATTTTCAGTCATCATGTACTTTAGAGATGTGTGTTTTCAGGTCAGACATATATTTTAACCTCTTAAAAAGAGAACCCTATAATATGGCTCCAATTATAAGGCATGTTTAAAGGAATTATTAGGGAATTATTTCTGTAAATTCATTGCAAATAGACTTGGGAGGGTTTTGCATCTGAATAATTTAAATAGCCTAGTTTAAGCATAGTGTAGCCTATGTTGTCATTCAAATGCAAATGGATCTCCATTACTACAATTAAATTATGCATATTTCAATAGAACAAACAAACCTGACAAATGTGACAGCCCATGACATTAAAAACAGAATTAAATAGTTAAAAAAAAAACAAAAAAAAAAAACAATCGCGCAATCTGAGCTTCCCCTATCTGAAAAACCAGCAGCCGCCACTGGATGAAACTCTTTATTTCCTTATGTATTTCTGTGTATTTAGCCCATATCTAAATATATGGAACACCTTATTCTGACACATTTTGGCATCTCAGGTCTTTTCTCATTCTACGACGTTGGCCCATTAGTATTGCTCCTACTACTACTCCTAGTAGGACTAATCCTACGACTGCTCCCACTAGTACTCCTACTGGTACTGCTTCTACTGCTTCTACTGCTGCTACTTTTGTTTCTGCATTTCCGTTTTCTACTGATGGTTTTCCTTGTAGTGTCATTAATATCATCATTATAGTCATTATTAGCACTAATATTAATATAGTTACTGATAGGGTTGGTCCTGAGTTGACCAATACATCTTCTTTGTGTCTTGCAGCTCTCACTGCACCTGACTCTGACCTCGCCATTAGCTCCCTGTTTGCCTTCCTTTCACTCATGACCTTGTAGTGTCCTCCATTCTTTTCCACCATTACCTCTATTTTCTCTATCAGTTCTCTGACCTGAGTTCTGTCTTCACTCGTATTGTCCAAGACCTGATATCTTCCCCCACAACATGTAATGAGAGATGCAAAATCATGTCTCCTACGCAGAAAGTCCTCCACTGGTTCTTCCAACACATCTCCATGAGTGAGGAGCACTATGGTGTATTTTAAAACTTCTTCACCAAACTTCTCCTGGATCCACTTTGTTGCATCAATATCCTCTTCAGTGAGTCCCACATCTAATCTGACTACTAGTAAGAAGGCATGAGGTCCTGGAAGGGACAGGTTAATGCACTTCTCTGTTTCAGTATTCTGATAATCTGACTTTGTTTTCAAGTCGATTAATGCTGGTGTATCAATAACAGCAACTTGCCTACCAGCCACCTTAGTCTTTACAAAATCACAAGTCTTTGTCACACATTTTGACCATTTCTTAGGCTTTTCCCCCAGGATGGTGTATCTTGAGGCACTCTTTCCGGTTCCATTTCTTCCCAGCAGCACAATTTGCAGGCACTGGGACACTGAAACAAGTGCAAAGAATAATTTCCTTATCATGATTGTTAAAAATGATCACTTATATTGGAATCTCAAAATCTGACTACTGCCCATTACTAGAAAATGGATTCTGAACAGTTTTTTCTTCTTCTTCTTCTTCATTATTATTAACCTATTATACCCACCCTCTACTTTGCATTATGGTTAACACTTTTGTTGAAGGTAAGACTGACATGACATTGTCATAACTATGGCATGACATTGCCATGAATTTGCCAGAAACTTTATACACTTGTCATGAATGTTTATGACTTCTGTCATTACAGTAAGTGTCACTCTGTATTTGTCGTGACAAGTTGACATTAAATTTGTTTGTGATGCCTTTGTAATGACAGCTTGACATTAATCAGGATGACATTACCTTACTTGACATAACTGAAAATGCCCCACTTTTTTATTTTTATATGTTTCCATGATGGCTTGGTCAGATTGATATGTGACAGCATAGTTTACAACTGGTTGTCATGACCAGTGTTGGGAGTAATGAGTCACAAAAGTAACTAATTACTGTAATGCATTGCTTTTTATGGTAACTTGGTAATGTAAAGCATTACAGAAAAAAACTGGTAATATTTTCCTCGGTACAATTGTCAGTAACTCAAGTTACAATGCATTTTTAACTTGGAATGAAGTGGTGTTTTTCCTTCATACAAATTCGCCAAAAATCACTGAGAGATCAGCAAGGGTAAAACATCTGCTGTGCCGGTATTAATGTAGAACTTTACAGTCTCCGCTAGTCATTCTCAACATTGATAATGAACTAATGAAGGTCATAGGCTACAGGGGGCCCCGGAGAGTAACTTAAATGTAATGCAACAGTAATGTAACGCCTTACATTTTCAAAACACTAATATTGTAATGTAAGGGACTACTTTAAGAAGTCAGTAACAAGTAATAAATAATGCATTACAGTTTTGCAGTAACTTGCCCAACATTGGTCATGACACCATTATGAAAGTGTAATGAAAACATTTTTGGACCTCAAGCAAAGTCGTGCCATTTTGATTTGTCATTAAGATATCATGAACTAACGGTTTTGGGAAATGACTGGACTACTGATCTCACAAGAACAGCCAAGGCTAATTAGGTCATTACAGTCTATACATCGTGCTGTTCATTCAACACACAAAAAAATACTCACTTGTGGGAGGCGGAGTTAAGCTTTTTCTTCGCCTTCTCAAGGTACCTGAACAAAAGAGTGACTTAGACTTTGTACAGCAGATATTATTCCGAAATGTAATAATAAACAAACATAAATTTAGCATAAAACTTCAATGCTGCAAACCTACCTTCATCTGAGGCCATGGCTTTGGGTGCAGCTTTCCAGTTTTCTTGATCACTTCCTCAAGGTTTGCTAATCGATCAAAATCACCACATGGAGCAACCTGTTTTGTTGAAATGGTACAGTAGATTAATCTAGTATTACTAAGGGTCGTCATAGACTGACCATTGCCTTCCTAAGTAATTCTGTTTGCTTCCCATTTCCCCTCAGTACTTCATCTGGGGTTCCACCCATTGGGCTTGAATACCCTGGATCTGGAGTCATCCAGACCAAACAGTGAACTATGAAAATGCAGCGCAAGAATATGCGCTATAAGCCTATAAGTCAAAAGCTGATCCAATCATTAAATTGAAATACTTCCAGTAGGCAATTGTTTCTCAATAGCCGAGATCCCAGATCATCGTACAAAGTGAACCAGGATATGACCAGTAATCATCACTGAAACATTAATTTTCATCATTTGCTACAGTAATATCCACATTAGGAAATACTACAATGTAATTATTGATAAATATTCAACATACTATGCTCATCAAATTAGCCTCCATAGAAATCATTCCAGTTACAGAAATTGAAACAGCATTACAGAAAAGCATAGCCTACTGGCTTTAATATCTGTTCTACAAATTAAAATAAATGGAAGAATAGAAAATAATAGAATTTTAAAGGAATAAAATAGTGTTTTTTTATGCAAAACTGCCTACAGTTGCTTTAAAATAAACTTAAATTAAGCTGTGGATTTGCCAGTGGAAAAAACAAATGCTGCTACTTCCTGATTTTGAACACACCTCTTATCTCTTCTCATTTTGCTGTAAACTTATGAACACTGTCATTGCTATACATTTCACAAAGACATGCTGGCGATCGAACAATAAGTCAAAACAATAAAATGTTGCTGAACATTCAGTGCCATGCCATAGAGGTGCAGTTCACATCATCCTAAAAATTCAAAAGCACTTACACCTTACTGCTCCTGACATCCAGGAAATCCAGGAGCATGACAATTGACACTGAAAGCAACAAAAAAGTCAGAAATCTTTAATACAATCGCAGATCCCTAAAGAGCAGAACACATTCTAACGGCTGAACAAACAAGCCATCATGGTGACACTAAAGGCAATGAAAAACAGGATTTACATACCATACTGCAAACTGCATTTACATATGATCCTACTGCTAAGAAAGCCATACAAAAAAATCGTTAGGGCAGTGCTTATAAAAAAGGAAGTACAAAAGGAAAGACTGGAATGGATTTGGAATGGATCATCACTACATGAAAGTGGCTGAGAATGGCTAATACCTGGAACAGGATCAGGTGGGCCAGGTGGGTCAGGATCAGGCATTTCTGTGTCAGAGGCGGAGGTCTGCGCTCTCTGAGCACTTTTCTAGTTTATAAAATATTTCACAAATCCGCAAAGGAAACAGTTTTTCTGTGCAAATGAACTTGAATTTGAGAAATAGATAAGAAGGACTAGAAAAGCGCTCAGAGAGCGCAGACCTCCGCCAAGGCAATGTGGTCACAAACACAATATACATTCCAGATCATGTTCTGGATCACCGATCACCACCAAAATTTAATCAGCTTTTGCTTGTCCCAATATACACATTGTCCGAAGATTTCATCCAAATCCGTGCAGTATTTTCGAGTTATCCTGCTACAAACAAACGGCCAAACAGACAAACAAACAGACAGACAGACAGACACGAACAAGACCGAAAACATAACCTCCTTGGCAGAAGTAATAATAATAATAATAATAATAATAATAATAATATTAATAATAATAAAGAGGAGAAGGAGAATTGTTGGAGGCTGAGAATTGTTGACTGTATGTGTGTGTGAGAGGTTTGTGGCACATAAAATTGAAACCATATATTATACAGTTCCATACAAAAACCTTTTTTTTTTCTTCATTTCCATTTTACATCAGTAAATATTATTTTTATTTAAATGTCAAAATGAGACCAATAATTAAAGATTGTTACATTTTATTTTATTTTTTTATCATGCAAACAGAAACTTCCGGAGTATTTGATGGGACTATTGACACAAAATCATAGCCTAAAGAATTCTGTGCTGAAAAGAGACAGCTGCACATTTAGCATTGCTCAGTTATGTATTAGGAAGGAGCTGTGTCATTAACTTTCAGTGGGTGTGATTTCTGTTTCCATCCCCAAAAGGTCTACAATAGTGTGCTCCCACAGATTGCGTGTTTTTATTAACTGTTATCAATCATAATGACGACTACAATGGTATTTCTGGAATGTAACGGGTCAGTTTTGCGGGCTAGGGTAATTAAGAATTGTGTTTGTGTGTGTGTGCATGGACTGTCTGCCTTAACTTGTCTTGTTTTTTAAGGGACCCCCTTGTAAACTAGATGATTTCATCTAAAGAGATTATCCCTATACTAAAAATTGAAATTGAAATGTATGAACTACTGACCCCGAGTTTTGGGATCTGTGTCTGACTTTCAAAAAAAAAAAATGTGGACAAAATGTCTATTGCATGTGTATTCATTATTTGCAAACACAATTTGGTTTGAGTCACTCACACACACACACACACACACCATGGGAAACACAATTTCAAATATTTTAATGAGACACAGTCAGACATACATTTCAACAAAATACACAATCACTGAAAGTTGTCTATTAGCTGTATTAGATATTTAAAAAAAATCTGAATACAATCAATCTGAACAATACAATATCTTACACAATAAAATAACAAATAGGCTGTATACAGGTGGGAAAGAGTGACAGATTCAATAAAAGATAGTTTATTTAAAAAGACCTATCTTACAAAGTTTTAAATGCAACATTTTAACAATAGGACTCACACTACACTACCAAGAACATGTGGGGATTATTTGGAACTTCGAAACATTTTCAAAATCCTGATTTCTTCACTTAAGACTTATTCCTTCATCTCAAGCCCAGTGAGCATTTTGGATGTACAAGTATCAGCTAATAGCAGGCTATATATATATATATTTTTAAAGATATTTTTTGGGCTTTTTTGCCTTTAATCAGATAGGACAGTGTAGAGATGAACAGGAAACAAGTGGGAGAGAGAGATGGGTGGGATCGGGGAATGACCTCGGGTCGGTATCAAACCCGGGTCCCCGGAGTAATGGTCTGACCCTCTAGCCACTGAGCCACGGCGCCCCCGCAGGCTATAATTTTAAATGCATTTGACTGTGGTAGTTTTATTCCACAGCGAACATTCAAAGTCATCATGTGGCAATATACTGTAGCTTCGTATTACAAGTTTATTTCAGATCAGATTTTTCCTTTATGAGGCTTCAAAAAAATTATGATTGAATCATGATTGACATGTTATGGCCCATTAAAACAAAAATATGTATCACAATTTACTCAGGATGCTTTTAATGGACTTTTTCTGGCTTTTCTGGCTCTTTTTTCTGCCTTTTCTCTGCGAAAGAAGATTGCACCCATTGCACTACTGCTGCACCTATCCCTGCTACTGCTGCTCCTATTGGCCTTGCGACTGCTCCTAATAGTGCTCCTGATACTGCTCCTGTTGTTCCTCTTTTTACAGCTTCCTCTGTTCCTGCTCCTATTAGCCCTAATGGTTTGTCACTATTCCCCTGATAGTATCCTCCATTCTCCTTAACCATGGCATCTATTTTGCCTATCAGCTCTCTGACCTGGGTCTTGTCTTCACTTGTATTGTCCAACACGTGATATCTCCCCCCACAACATATAATGAGAGATGCAACATCATCTCTTCTATGCAGAAAGTCCTCCACTGGTTCTTCCAATGCATCCCCATGGGTGAGAAGCACTATGGTATGTTTCAAAGCTTCTTCACCAAAGATCTCCTGGATCCACTTCACTGCGCCTCTCTCCTCGTTTGTCAATTCTGCATCTAGTCTGATCACTAGCAGGAAGGCATGAGGCCCAGGATGGGACAGGCGAAGACAGTTCCTTTTCAGTTTATCATCAATTAACACCCCCTGTCAAATAAATCTGGAGTATCAATCACAGTAACATCTCTATCCCACAATTTAGTCTGTAAAATTCCACATGTCGCAGTTACAAATCTCGTTGATTCTCTTCCAACAGACTCCTTCCCCAGAATGGTGTTTCCTGAGGAGGTTTTTCCTGTCCCAGATTTCCCCAACAGCACAACTGGAGAAACTGTTGGATAACGGAAATGGTCAGGGGTTGTAAGAAAATATTCTTAGTTTTTATATGAATTTTCACCTGAATCCTCTCAAATCAGAATGAACATTACTAAATGCTCATTCTCTTGATGTGGATTGTGATCTTACACAATACAGAAAGCAATTAGTCATTAAGTAAATGCTTCAATGATCACAGCTTTGTTGAAACACAATAATATGTATACCACTACTGTTACTGCCATCATAATCCATGTCAGTAAGTCAGCAGCCAATGAAATATTGCACCAATACTCACAATCTGGACGTCCAATATCAGAACTGTTCCGTCTCTTCCTGGTTCCTGCTAATTGTATTAATGGTGACTTTGAAGTACATTTGATTTCATTAGCCATCTGTTATTTTATACAAGGACACTCGGTATTCGGCTACTTAAGCGTAAAGACCTTATACAATTGTTCATTTTAGTTCTTCATTTTAGTTCACGAGTGTCCCATTTCTCTAGGTTGCTATCTTTAATTTGACACTTCGTTTTGCCTTGAATTTCAAAAAGAATGGTGCATATTATGGTAAAGAAAACAAAACACCACGTTTCTAGAAAAGCTAATAATTCTGAACTGGTATTCGGCCGGTTACAGAGAAAATCATAGATAACAGCAGTAAAGTAAAGACAACTACCAAGTCTGATTCAACATGAACTTGGCAAAAGACAACCAAGCAGGATATTTGGAACCAACTTTGAAACCAACCACTTTCCATATAAAACTGAATTTCTTGATACATTAGTAGGGTGACAAAGCAGCAATGGGACTCATTCACCAACCACTGTCACGAAAAAAATTGTTCTTAAATCCCACTTACACGGTTTTTAAGGAGATTTGTTTTCACCAATAGGTTTTTAAATGGGACCTTAAAAGCAAATAAAAAAAATGATAATTTAAAAAAATTCTTAAGAATGTTTTGGTGAATTAGGCCAAATGTCTACTTAATGTGTCTGAAGCTAACATTTGATAATTTTGCCTAAAACCTGCATCACAAACAGTCTTAAATCATCCCAACTAGTCCACTCGCTTTCAAAAACGGGGTTGGCTGAATACCGGTTGTCCAAGGATACTAATTACTGAGTAGTACTGGTGTGGACACCGAGTTGTACTGGATGTGGACTGTTACTCAGTTTTACTAGTGTGGACACTTTATTTGCCTACCATGGACAACATACTGTCACAAGACAACATGGTTGAAACTGACCTTTGGGCGACGCCGACGCCATAGCTGATCTTGAATCAGGGTTGCCTCCCACTCCAGCCTGATGTCTGTTAAATAATAATCACTCCATAGCATAGCATAGCCTACCTGTATATGATGAAATAAAGGTCTAATTAAAATCTAGTGAAACATCTTTTATGGAAAAGTACCAGGGAAATTTGATACAACATAGTCTGAACTGAATGGGGCACAGTTTCATTTTCCGATGTCCCATTCACTCAAAGTTACCTGTTTGTTTGCTATTTTGTATCAAATCTTCTCATTCTTTTACCAACAGACAGTACTCAGTGACCTCAAACAATGCAGCTATGGATTTAATGACACTGAATTGCTCCTGTAATAGGACTACAGTATGTAAATGAGCCATTATTAACATCTGCAGTAAAAACAGTGTTTTTTGTGATAATATTTCACGTAATATTTCACAAAAATAACATGGATGTGAATGAGGCAAGCGGCCAAATGAATTTGCTGTCGCTAGGGGGGGTCTAGATTTCTGGGCTAGGAAAAGATTCTAGCTGAGGTAATTCTAGGGTGACCATACGTCCGTATTTGGACGGACATGTCCGTATTTCATGCCCTTTCCTGGGCGTCCGGCGATATTTTTAGAAAGTGAGGAAATGTCCTGCTTTTTACCATCATCATTGGACCATTAAATTTACAGGCACTAGGATACTGCACACGGCGCTGCGCGTGACGTAAACCGTGCGGGCAGCCCTGTTCTCCTGATCAGAAGATAGCCGAAAATAAGTTTGTTAAACATTCATCACGGGCACTTCAATTAATCTAGCGTTATCCTTTTGCGTGCGCTATACTATACATATCGCGGGTTTTGTATTCAATTAAACTACACAATCAGATCTATCCGTTGGTATCACTGGTAACGTACTTGCTTGAGAATAAGATGGCTCAATTTCAGTGTAAAGATCGCCAATTAGAAGAGGGGTTTCGATAAAATCATCACACATTATAAGACCTGCAAACTTTGAGATAAGTTTTCAACCTGATCTCACAGAAGTGAAATGAAACACAACTCACCCACTAAAATAAAAGATGTTTTCTCCAAACATAATCAGTGGCAGGTTACACTGTTGACACAAAATCATGAATAGCCTAAAGAATTCTGTCCTGAAAAGAGACAGCTGCATATTCAGCATTGCTCAGTGATGTATTGGGAAGAAGCTGTGTCTCATTAACTTTCAGTGGGTGTGATATCTACTTCCATCCCAATAAAGTCTACAATAGTGTGCTCCCACCACAGATTGTTTATATATAAATTGTGTTCATTTCACAGATTTCTGTGGGATTATATTGAAGTTTTATATCACCCAATTGCAGAATTGGAGCAAACTCATATAGCTGGGGTATTTCAGACGTTCCCCTTTTTCTATAGCAGCTAGACATGCATATATAATAATACAATAAATGAGTTTAGCAAAGTCCATAATTACCAGGCGGAGTCCAAAATTAAAAAAAAAAAAAAAAATAGATAATTAGATTTCAATAGATCTCCTATGTTGGAAAAAAAATTTGGCGCGCTTTGCGCGCATCTCATACCACTCCACCCAAGGTGTCCTGCTTTTCCCAAATGAAAATATGGTCACCCTAGGTAATTCAATTTGCTCCCGCTAGAGTGCGTCTAGAGTTCTAAGCTAGTTTTTCAGTGCAAAGGAAAAACTACAAATTAAAACTGAACTCAAAATCTCAACATCTATGGTTATTCGTATTGGAGGGGATACAGAATTCTGCTGTAATTTCTTGTTGTATTAGGCATCGCTTAGTCTTATTGATAGAAATACCACATGCAGAGCTGCATAATGTATACACTCAACATTAATTTATCACAGCCACTATCATCATCATTGGAATGCAGTTTCGCGTAAAATCTTCGCGTGCCATTTTACCGAGATGACTAGATGTCCATTCACTTAAATACACCGGGCCTGCATAGCAGGTGCTACCGAAACACTTCAGTCCTAAAACGTGGGCAGACGGTTCGCGGAAAAGACCCTTCTGATGAGAATGCACGCAAACACACATATCGCAAGCGGCCAGATATACGCGCAATTTCTTTGTGAATGAGGGAATTGTGTTTTTGATTTGCGAAAACCATAACTAGACAAACCAGAGACGAAATAATAAGGAGCAGTATTACTGTAGCCTTTTATTATTTGTCTAAAAAATGAACGTTATCTGTAGGCCTACTTGCATGACTACTTTCACTTTCACTCCTCTGTGTACATGCGCCTATTTACCGGAGTAGCCGAAGATTAGGTTACTGCTCGGTAGTAACTTAAATTAGGAAAGCCGCTTAGGTTTTGACATTCTACTTTCGTGCTGCGCATTTCATGGTTCAAACGGCATTTTTTTAAGGCTATATATTAATGTAACGTCACGGTCTGTAGGCTATTCCAGCGTGCGCTAGTTGCATGTTGCAGTCATTCAGTTAGGCTAACTAACGGCATAGACTAAACTCACAGAACACTCACAATCAGAAAGAACCTCTTTGGCACGAACTGGACTTGAAATATCCATTAAATAAACGTTGAAACCCAAAAACAGCCTGGCAGGAGACTTCCATGCGTTACGTTTCTCCCGCCTTGTCAAGGACCGCCCCACATTATACTGAGAATGAAAAGTTAGCAGGTGTGCAGAAAGTAAAGCATGAAATGGATTAGAACACATCTGATAACGGGTCTACATTTGAACAAGAGAAATTCTGGACTTGGACTGAATCAGCGCATGCAAATAATAAGGGCTTAGCATATTGTTTCTGACCATAATAAAATCATCGCTGCCAACACTCCACAACCCTGCAAACAACTGTTTAGCCTACTGTAAATGCTACACAAATGTTACCATGAATGAATCTTATTCATTAGTCAATCCAATGGAGTCCATTAAAGCTATGATTCAGTGTGGGGCCGTAGCCAGGTTTCTCCAAATACCGAGGTCAAAATGGTTGACTATGCAATATGAATGGAGGTTCTCCCTGATGAATTTTTAAAAATTCCGATGCAATTTCCTGCATTCTGGTGCATTTTAAAATATTTTTTATAACAGTCAACTCAATGGCTACCTAATGCCATTGAATATGTTGTTAGTGCTCCATGTTAGGTAAGTATTGTCAGGCAACACCAGCTTGAAAGACCATAGCAATACTGGAAATACTCCTTATCATGTTAAATGGGACATGAAATCTATAAACCTACTGTGTGTAGCCTTCAAAATTTAATTAAAATTCAAAATTAAATTCACCTTAACTTCAACTTAATTGAAGATCATGCATCAAATCACAAATCACCATAAGCATAATACAATCAGTATAGGTTAAATCAGGGGTGACAAACTCACTTTTGTCAAGGGTCACATGAGCAGTGAGATTTTCCTCAGAGGGCTGACCAGACAAATTTACATGTGCTACCATAAACACGGATGAAAAAAAATGAACATTTCCTCAGGTTTCTGACCATCACTAATACAGTCCTAATGTGCCACCACTTAATTTTGTATCCCTTTCCTGTTGGTAGGCAGGTCTAAGATGCACCTCATAGGGAGTTGCCAGGATTATGTTGTAGAAAGTGCATCGCTAGAACTGTTTTTAAACAGGCAACATACACCTACAATTCTTTTCAAGCTTTTTAGGCGGGCCGCATGAAATGACGTAAAGGGCCACATCCAGCCCCCGAACCTTATGTTTGACACCCCTGGGTTAAATAGTTATTCCCCACACTAGATTTCAATAAATTAAAATAATATGTAGGCTACAATGCAATAGGTCTATTACAAAGTCTTACCATACAACAAGTTTGCATTTGTAAGACTTTTCATTTCACATTGTTGAACTATTAAATAAGTCTTAAGTTAGGAATAATGACTGCAAAAGTGTCCCAATGTATGCAAATAATGGACGAGTTCAGGATCAGACCTGGATTCTGTTGTTTGTTTGTTTTTTTCAATTACTAGCATTGATGAATGAAAACAGTTCTGGAGTTGTAAGTGC
>JAODXP020006165.1:0-7500 GCA_027497455.2 Sardinella longiceps
TGAGAAAGAGAGAGACTTCAGTGCGCCTGTGTGTGTGTGTGTGTGTGTATATGTATGACTCCAGTGCGGCTCTGTATATGTGTGTGTGTGTGTGTGTGTGTATATGTATGACTAGTGCGTCTTCATCTCTCTCTCTCTCTCCCCCCCAGTGGAGGGTAATGAGATTCCCGTCACCCAGGACCAGGGTCATCCTCTCCCCCCGGCCATCAGGCTGACCAGTATCTGGCCCCAGACCACCACCAGGCCAACCTGCCTCCCCAGGAGCATCACCCCCAGATGGGGCAACCACAGGACCTCCATCCAGCCCCCCGGGCCACAACCAGCAGCAGCTCCAGGCCCAGGCAGAGGGGCAGGGCCAGGGGCATTTACCCCCAGGAGAGGGGCAACATTTACCCCATGGGGAACAGCACCTACAGCAGGAGCACAACGCCATCCCCTAAGGGCCCCGCCACTTACCACACACACACACACACACACACACACACACACACACACACACACACACACACACACACACACACACACACACACACACACACACACACACACACACACACTCATGCCAACACAACAAGGACTAATGATGTCTGGAGACCTACATTTGTTTGACTAACTGTGTGTGTGAGTGAATGAGAGAGAGTGAATGGGTGTGTGAGCGACTGCATGCAGTCTTGACTGTGGGTCTCTGTGTGTGTGTGTGTGTGTGTGTGTGTGTGTGTGTGTGTGTGTGTGTGTGTGTGTGTGTGTGTTGTACTGACTGTGGACCCTTCTCTCTGTGGACTACAAAAGATCCTAAACTGGACCGGATCAATCTGAGGACTCCTGTTCATCTTTATTGATTATCACAGACAGCTCATACTTTTCATATTATTCTTTTTAAAGGAAACTAATTTAGACAAATGCATCATGATGAACTGATGTGTGTGAGTGTGTGTGCATGTGTGCAAGTGTGTGTGTGTGTATGCATGTGTGTATGCATGTGTGTGTGCAAGTGTGTGTGTGTGTGTTGCACGTTGTTTTGCAGAAATGTGGACAATTGGTAAGTGCTGAAGCCACTGTTGCTGGATTAAAGAGATAATGAGTCTGTCCTGTGTCTGGCGCCCTCTGGTGGGGAATAGTGGTGATGGTGGCGAACTCCAGTACTGCACTCTCCCTCCTCTGCAGTCTGGGCCACTGGATTTGGATGGGGGTCCGCCAGCAGAGCAGACCGTCTCGCGGAAAAACGGTTCTTGGGCTGAATAAGGTTGAAGACCCCTGGTCTGCTGAGATGAAGGAGTCTTTAGGTGGACTCTCAAAGGTGCCTGAGAGCTTTAGGACTATAAACTCTGAATCCCAACTTTAAAGGAGAGGTTTGGTGTGATAAGGACAGAAAGTATCTCTCGAAGATGATTGCACTTGCTAGTTGTAGTTACCAGGGGCATTGAGCTAGGTGGTAACTAACTCTCTGTACAATATGTTTTTTCTTATCCTTCGTTTTAAATATTGGAACTGTCATTATGCTATCAAAGTCTGGGGCTAAAACAGGGATTTGGCCACTAACATCTACAGTACCTGTAGCTCAATGTCCCTGATGGCTACAACTAGCAAGCAGCCTTTGTCAACCTGAATCCTCCAAGACTTTTAACCCAGCAGCACGAGTCAGTCAGTCAGCCGGTCCAGATGCACATCTGTGCAAACTGATATTTTATAGTGTTCAGGGATTACTGTAGGTGCTAGAGGTATATAGCACATTTTTAACACAACACAGTTCATCACTAATTGGCCTACTGTAGAGGATTATGCATCGTTAATGGTGTGGAGAAAAGCACTTTTCTCAGTGCATAAGAAATCTCATTTACAGGGTGTAGGCTTCTAAAATATATTATAGTTTAGGCTATCTTGCTCATTTACCTGTAAGGTACAGATGAAAATGTAATTTCAAAAAATCATTGTTGTTTATATTCACGGGTCTGATGCCTCATTTACATACATAATATTTCAGAAAACTTACAATACAAAAAACTATCTTCACATGAATATTTAGCTTGCCAGATTTTGTGGGGATATCTATTTTCTACCCTATTCACCCATAAAATGTGGCTCCATAGACAGACAATGGTGCATAAAGATAAGAGGGCAATAACACATAAACAGCAGCTTGATGAGCAGGTTGTCCACCCAGGTGTTGATTCTTGGACATCCTAGATTTTGTTTTTGTAGAACAACTTAGATTTCAAGGTAGCCCATGTCTAATTTCCCCAAAAAGGGGGGTATGACTAGAATGTCCAGATCTCATTGAATAAAACAAATGCCTGAATCTAAATCTAAATGTAATTGGATTGGGTTGGATTTTTGACTCCCAATCCAGGGTGAGCTCTCCCTCCACAGTCTATGGGTGATCTCCATCAGACTCAAAGCCACTCTGCCAGCCTTTTACTGGGGGTGAGGGGTCTGTGAAAAAGTGCTATAAAATATGACTCGTCTTATGGCGAGAGAAATACTGTTAAACTACTCTCATTTTTTTTTTTTTTTAATTGGTAGGCCTACAGAAAACAACTCCTGGACTGTCAAGTTTTGCCAAATGTAATGACATTAATGACTCCCCTTACCAGCAACATAGGCTACACAACTTCATGCTGTAGCAAGATCTGTTTTTAATATACTGCGCAGACACACACACACACACACACACACACACACACACACACATATTTGTAAGATGCTGTTCAGTGCATTTCAAGGCAGAGACCCACCTGTGGACATTAGTGTTTACACACACATACACATGTAAACACATTTCACAGAACGCTGAGTAGATAACAGTCAAGCCAGACACAGTAAACCCATTCAGCAATCAGACCTCACATACACAAACACACACACACACACACACTTCCTGGGACGTCTGGAAGCTGTGCCGTTAGCCTAAAGCAGTGCATTCTGGTCTTGAAGCAGTACATCACGGACGTCTGGCCTGGCCAATGTAGAGTTCCACCGAGTCCAATCCCAGCATGCATTGCTGTGAGTAAGCCAACATCCCTCTGAGGCGCACCAATAGTTTGCTGTGACAGACCGGGCAGCTGTGAGCCTGATCCGGACTCTACAGGACTCTGAGCCTGCGTCTGCCCGGAGCACTGGAACCGTTGTCAAGGTGATGACAGACAGGCGCCCCTGTGGGTGTCCCATGTGTGTGTATTCCCACAATGCCTTTCTGCAGGAGGAGAAAGACAGACACACAGACGAAACAGCAGCAGGAGCAAGAGAAACCCAGTGGACTCGTCACACACACACACGTGAAGAATCCGCAGCAGGGATTGGCTAGGTAGCAGAGTCCTCCAGACACTGAGACCAGAACCATTGTCACGGTGACCACAGACAGACGCCCCTGTGGGTGTCCCATACGTGTGTATTCCCACAATGCCTTTCTGCAGGAGGAGAAAGACAGACAGACGAACAGCAACCCAGCAGACTCGCTCACACACACACACACACACACACACACACACACACACACACACACGTGAGGATCCCACACGAGGGATGGGCTAGATAGCCGAGTCCTCCAGCGTCTCCAGACCAGTCAGTCCCAGTGATCATCCAGTGATGGAGTCTCTGCTGACTCTCCTCTCATGACTGTCTGTCTGTCTGTCTGGGAGTGAGTTGGTGAGTGTGTGTGCAGTAGCCTGTGTCTGACCCACATAGCCAGACTGTCTGTTGAAGTCTGTACAGTATGACCAGGGCCAAAGTGTCTGTTGACTTGACCAGAGTGTTTAAAGTGTGTATGACCAGGGCCAGTGTGTGTGTAACCAGGGCCAGAGTGTTTTAAGTGTGTGACCAGGACCAGAGTGTGTGTGTGTATGTGTGTGTGACCATGGTCAGAGTGTTTAAAGTGTGTGACCAGGGCCAGAGTGTGTGTGTGTGTGTGTGTGTGTGTAACCATGGCCAGAGAGGATCCTGGGAGATTGGGAGTGGCTTTGGACCCGGGGACAGGCAAGGACAGTCGGTAGGAAGGACTTGGGTGGGCAAGTGTGTGTGTGTGTGTGTTTAGGGCTCTGGTAGGAAGAGGAGAGGTGTGAAGAGGTGTGTGTTTTGACGAACACGTCCATTAGCTGGTCTGGAGTGTGTTCATCCCTCGGCTGTATCTGAACGATCCTCCACGTCCTGCGAACACACACACACGGCATACAAGTGTATGTATAGTACACGCATACACACTGACAGAGGATAGACTCATAGTGGGGGCACGAAGGACCCAGTCATTTCAAATTGATGCAAAAGTTTTGTTTTCACTTCCAAATTGAAGAAAAGGGTCTATGGAACAATTTTGGTCTGAGTGTCAAGCAACCAGATAGAGAAAAAAATGTTTTTTGGCCTATTTTCCAAAATGACCAAAATCGGAATTATGCATATATATATATACTGTATATATATATATATATTTTTAAAAAAAGGTCTTCATTTTCATACATTTGCCATGTGGTGTTATTTTCATTGTTATTTTAAGTCAATACTGTGTGGAGAATGAGCTATTCAAATATTGGGGTTCAGAAAATTATGGTATGGTGAAATTTAAAGATGGCTGCCAATTTTCATATCTTTTTCAACTTCTATGGAGTGTATGACTGCTATAGTGCGGCGCCGAAGGACCCCGTCATTTCAAATTGATACAAAAGTTTGTTTTTTTTTCGCTGCCAAATTAAAGAATAGGGTCTATAGAACAATTTTGGTTCGAGTGTCAAGCAAGCCGATGAAATATTTTCCTCTTATGCAAAGCGTTTTTTTTATTTTAAGGCGAGATACTACAGGTGAGTATGGTAAAAAAAAAAAATGAACTTGCAGATATTACCATAAAACTTTACCAGTTGAAATAGGAGGGAAAAAATGCATTGCAAGTTTTCTGTAAATTTATGTTTAAATAAGCTAATTAGGTAAAATCCAATTAAATAGGCTATGTGCAAAAAATCTGGGCACTGGAAAAAGTCAGGTTCGAAATTCTTCTTTTCATTTTGTTGAGACATTAAATTAGAAAATATATATGGAAGATATTATGGATATCTTACTTTGTTATCAGAAAAAACTGCCAACAGCCTTAAAAAATGGATTTCCGCCCTATTTTTAAGACCAGAATGTCATGTAATTCAGGATTAGAGAGATAAATAAACGAATCCCTCAGTAAAAGTCTTCAAAATATAGTCAGGTATGACACTGGAAAGTTTGGTGTAGGTGATACAGAAGTGGAGATTCAGAATGCAAATGAGTGACTCAACTCTGATAGGCTATACAGGTACAGTATATGGGCCTGGTGATGCGTCTTTGAGGGGAAAAGGGGGACTTCTGTATCACCTATATACACCAAACTTTCCAGTGTCATTCCAAACTAGATTCTGAAGATTTGTACAAAGTAATTTGTTGATTTACATTCCTAATCCTGACTTATGTGACATTTTGGCCTTACAAATAGGGCGAAAATCCATTTTTTAAGGCTGTTGGCCAAATTTTCTGATAAAGCAAGATAACCACAATCCCCTCGGTAAACATTTTTTTTTATTTAATGTAGGCTATTAACAAAATGAAAAAAAAAAAAAAAAAAACAATTCTGAACCTAACCTTTTCCAATGTCCAGATCTTTCACTTTAGAATGTGCAAATTTACACATATTTAATTACATTTGAGCTAATTAGCATATTTAAACTCAAGATTACATAAAACTTGCAATTTACTTTTTTCCTCCTATTTGTGTGAGTAATCAACTGGTGAAGTTTCATTGTAATACCTGCAAGTAATTTTTTTTACCCTATTCACCTGTAATATATTGCCTTAAAAACACACCCGATTTACATAAGGGGGCAAATATTTCATCGGTCTGCTTGACACTCGAACCAGAATTGTTCTATAGACCCTTAACATCAATTTAAAAGTGAAAATAAAACTTTTGCATCAACTTGAAATGAAAATGAAGAATTACATTGACACCGTACTCCACTATCACCACCACTAGGACATAATATCTAATGCAGAGGACCCCAAATATTTTTTCTCAAGGGCCGAATTTTGCCAAACGTACCAAGCCAAGGGCCAACCCCGCAAACATTAAAAACCACGTGTTGGAAGGATGCTAGTTAGAACATTACAAAGTAGTGTACTGCTTTCTTTAATCCACCTCAATAAATGTCTTATAGTATGATTGCCTGTATAGGCCTACTGTTTATGAGGTCTGAAAGCATATTTATGGAGAAAACTGGTAAGTCAGATGGTGCTGTGCTCATTTGGTTCTTGCGGGCCGGATCTGGTCCACGGGCCGCCATTTGAGGACCAGGGATCTAGTGTCTACACATCCCACAAGACAACACACACACACGACAGTGAAGCATCAACTAATCTAGAGTAAGGGCTCAAGCTCCTTACATCTGTGGTTAGGGACTTTCTTTTTTCTTGTAAGCTACCTTTGAATAATCACACACACACAAAAAATATGACATATATATGACATTGCTAATTTTTTGGACATTATTACCATGTTCTATGCCAGAAAGAAGAAAATATTTAATGTAGTAAGTTCACTAGATTTAAAGCAGAAATTGCATGGTAAGTGTAAGCCAGGCTGTGTTGGCCATGGAAAAGGGCCTGTGTGTGTGTGTGTGGTATATGTGGTATCGCACCTTTAACATGGTCAGCGTGTGTATGTGTATGCTGAGATTTAACACCTTCAACATGGCCTGTTTGTATGCTGTGATATAGCACCTTTAAGCTGGTGTGTGTGCTCGTCGTTAAAGCATCTTTAAGCTGGTGTGTGTGAGGTGTGTGCGGTGTGTGCATGTGTGAGGTGTGTGTGTGTGCTGCTCCACTCCTATGGGCCAAAGGTGTCGCATGAGATGGAAACACACACACCACAGTCAGAGCCACACACACACACACCCGTCACACTGCACCACGGTCAGCCCACAGCACCACAACTCCCAGGCTCTACACACAGCAGGCAGAACTCCAGAACTCTGTGGTCCATTTGAGCAGAACACGCAGAACTGACCTGCCTGCTGACCACCACATGGGCCTTTCTGAGTACACTAGGGGAGGTGCCACTCTGTGCTCAGTGATTGGCCAGTGCTTTGATTGACAGGTGATACTGGGGGTGTGGGCGTGTCCATGTGACAGTGGGAGGGGTCCAAACAAAAGGAAGAGGCGGAGCCAAACAAGGACGAGGAAGCAGCAGACAGGCGGTGATGCAACAGCCTTTATTGAAACTGTCTCTTCACAAGCAACATGAGCAACATGAACCAACACACACACACACACACCAATCACTCTCTAGCCACACACACATACACACACACACACACACAAAATCACTGACTAGTCACACAATCACACTCTCTGTCTCTCTCTCTCTCTACAGTCACACACACACACACACACACACACACACACACACACACACACAGCTGAACTTCAACACTCATATCCATGGCCAAAAGGAACCCAAACTCAAAAACGATGAGTGCTTTAAGAACCAAAATACATGGG
>JAODXP020006165.1:17500-20000 GCA_027497455.2 Sardinella longiceps
GGCTGACATATCTGACAGCGCCTTCACTGGTGTGTGTACTTAACTATACATCTGGTGTAAACACACGCACACACGCACGCAGTGAGGTGTGGCAACATGAGACTTAACATGTTACATGTTTCAGGCTGAGGTCATGTGGCCCAATGACTTGTGGTGGATGAATCAGAGAGTGATGTAGAAACTCTCTCCCTCCCTCACCCACAAGCACCATGAAAGGCTAATAACCTCATCATATCACTACACAAACTCCTGTGCTACATGTAATACAAATTCAGATACAAATGTACATTGCATTTAGATGTCTGCACTGCGATCACAGGGAGAGAGAGAGAGAGAGAGAGAGAGAGAGAGAGAGAGAGAGAGAGAGAGAGAGAGAGAGAGAGAGAGAGAGAGACAAATGGCATACATAGTCTTGAAGATAAGTACCTTTTTCTTCTCCATATTGCGGACCTTTTTCTCGATAACGGTGAGGACCTGCTTCAGCGTCTCGGTCTGCAGACCTCCCGCACCTGCGGTCCCCGGGGCCAAACCCAGCTCTGGACTGGTCGAGTTCACCGACCGATCGCCGTTCATCGCAGAGGGCATCTGAGAAGAGGAGAAGAATGTTAACAGGGTCAGCAAAAGGCCTAACTAACTTGATGGATCCATCTGTAGAATTTAAACATGCATCACCAAGAATTAATGTTAACAGTCTAACAGTTGCAAAGTACAACAAAAGACATTGTGATTTTTCTGAACCCAAAGATACAATGTGCTGAGGATTAATGCAAAATTTTGTAACATTACCAACATCTGTGTTACAAGAAGGTTTAGGGCACTTAGACTGACTAGTCAAGCAAACCCCGTCGATCAGTGGTCCTATCCTGTGGGTAACGTTATCGTTAGGGAGCTGCGGTTGTTGCTGCAGTGAGGGCGAAGGCGATAGCTACGGGATGTACGAAACTTACACTGCATTAAAAGATGGTGGTAGGGCAGCTTTGCTCTGCAACATTGGCTGCCCCGAAGATACCTTGTGCGCTCTTTGTCAGCAGCCTAGCGTTGAGTTACTTAACGTTACTTTCAGACAATCTGCACTGATTTAAAAACTCTCCAAAAGCACAATGTCACTTCAGAATCTTGATTGTTGTGCAAACGTATAGCAGCCCACGACTGAAACACATAACACTTGAAAAAGGGAATAAAAGGCAACTGACAAAATCAACTATACGCGACCTCCTTTGTCAGCCGAATGACCGTCGACAGATGACAAGCGGAGAAGATTAACTAGCAAGGCTAACTGTTAGCTAGCTAATATTATGGAAAGCTAGACGACTACATCGGAGTACCACAAAGGCTGCCTTGGCGAAGTTGGTCAACGCAAAGGAAAGGACGCCTGCCAGTCGTGATACGTTAATTAGAATGTGTGCATTTTATACATTGCACGTACAAAAATAGTTAACCCCAGACAACAGTTTCAGCAATCACTAGCCATCTTCCAAGCTAACGTTAACATCAGTCTTTTATTGATGCCGCTAGCAGGCTAGCGTGCTAACGGCGCAAGTGGCTTTTTTCTGGCTTGTCAGAGATTAGCTGGCTATTGGGATAAGTAATGTTATCATGCGGTTTATAATGCAGCTATTTAGTTAGCAAGATGAAGTGATAAGAAACCAAGAACAAAGTCAATCGGGCATCTTCTCACGTTAAGTCAAGGCCGACCAAATAATAAGTTAACTGATTCAAGTGCATATCAAAGAACCGAACTTGAATTTCAGTATAACGTTAATGTCCCTGACCCGGCCGGCAAAACCAGACAAGGGCTAAGTGTAAAGGATCCGTCTTCCATGTTGTCTTACCTTTTCACTCTTTCTATTAAAAGAGAAGATGTTTGGTCTGTTATGAAATTATTTACGCTTATTGAATGTATTCAGAGTCGTATAAAGGTTTTGAAGTCTTGTAACGTCAAGCACGTCGGCTCTTCCGACCACTAGCCTACAAAACGCGAAAGTGAACTTCAAAGTACTGATGAGAATTTAAGGCCCCTTTGCTGTCCAGGCAGTGCCTGAGTTCATGTGGGGAGAAAGAGGCCCTTTAGCCTAGTTACTCAATCACTGTAAAATGCCTATAAACTAGATTCTATTGCACTGACATGGATCACTAACGCTGAAGTGAAATTACACTATAAGCCAGAGGTTACAGATAATTTTTCTTCAAGTTTAATTTCTTAAAGTGGAAACTGGTAGGCCTACTTTGCATGTAGCCTAGCCAAGCCTTGGTCAGGCACATTCTGTGTGGGCCAAACTCAAAAAGGGAAGGGGGAAAAAAACCCTGAGCTTTTGAACAATGCTGGTAGAGCCAGGCAACAAGTTTAGCCTAGGCTACTTAAGTTGACTTTCACTTGATGTGTGTGAGTTTACCCTGCTAAAAATGTTGGGCCCTTTCATCATTTTGGTGTGTATGAAAGCAAATATAATTTTGCCCCACTCCTTTTTTCTGGCCCCCAGTCAATAGGCCTATACACCTC
>JAODXP020006165.1:37500-40000 GCA_027497455.2 Sardinella longiceps
TCCACCATTGTATCCAGTTCGCGTTCCCTTGTCTCTTGTGTTTCCAAGTGTGAGTAAAGCGTCTACGTCTCAAGTCTCAAGCTTTTCGAGTTTTTGCCTTTGCGTTTGGGTTCTAAATCACTAGGACGTGACAGAATGGTGGAACCAGAATGAACCCAGCAGGCAAGTACTTTTCGAACTGTTTTCCCCCTGGGGATTGTTTGTTTGCTGGTACACTAAAGGATCGTTGGGATCTGTTTGAAGGCACACGCTTGGCCATCAAACCTCCAACTAGGGATTATTATGACCCCAAACCAGTTCGTGTCCTTGGCTGTTTGCCTATACGGCAATTCCGTTGTCCTGCCTGGAGGAGGCCCTGCCGTTCAAGACCCAGGTTCCTTCAAGGAGCAACTGACCAGCCCTCAGCAGACCTGACAGTACCGACCCCGGCTCCACGCCCGCCTCCCGTGCCTGCTCCGCGCTCTCAAGCGCCGCCTCCCGTGCCTGCTCCGCGCTCTCAAGCGCCGCCTCCCGTGCCTGCTCCGCGCTCTCAAGCGCCGCCTCCCGTGCCTGCTCCGCGCTCTCAAGCGCCGCCTCCCGTGCCTGCTCCGCGCTCTCAAGCGCCGCCTCCCGTGCCTGCTCCGCGCTCTCAAGCGCCGCCTCCCGTGCCGGCCCCGCGCTCTCTAGCGCCGCCTCCCGTGCCCTCACCGCGCTCTCTAGCGCCGCCTCCCGTGCCCTCACCGCGCTCTCTAGCGCCGCCTCCCGTGCCCTCACCGCGCTCTCTAGCGCCGCCTCCCGTGCCCTCACCGCGCTCTCTAGCGCCGCCTTCTGTGCCCTCACCGCGCTCTCTAGCGCCGCCTCCAGTCCCGGCCCCGCGCTCTCACGCGCCGCCTCCAGTCCCGGCCCCGCGCTCTCACGCGCCGCCTCCAGTCCCGGCCCCGCGCTCTCACGCGCCGTTCTCAGTGGCTGCAGAGTCCCCTGCAGCGCCGCCCGGCCCAGAGTCTTCAGGCCTGCCTCCGCAGCCTCCCGCAGCCCTGCCTCCCGAGTCTCCCGCAGCCCTGCCTCCCGAGTCTCCCGCAGCCCTGCCTCCCGAGTCTCCCGCAGCCCTGCCTCCCGAGTCTCCCGCAGCCCTGCCTCCCGAGATGGCCCGGCTATCCGGCTGCCGGCCCGGACGTCCACCCGAACAGCCCTGGGCGCCTGGCCCAAGACCCGGCCGTCCACCTGAGACACTCCGGGTGCCGGGTCCTCGACCGGGTCGTCCTCCAGACATGGTCCGTGTGCTGGGCCCTCAACCCGGACGCCCGCCTGAGAGGCCACGCCCACCTGGCCCTCGACCCGGCCGCCCGCCCTAGTGGGCTCCCACCGCCTGGTCCCCCTCCTCCCGCCCTTCTTGGACTTTCTTTGTTTTAGGGATGTCTGGGAGCCATCCCTTAAAGGGGGTACTGTCAGGTTTCTGGTTTTGTCTCTGTGTTTCTCTTGTGTTTTTGTCTCTAGTTTCTTGTGTCTTTTGTTCATGTCTCTAGTCTCTCCTGTAGTTTGTTCTGAGTTTCTAGTCTTCCTGTGTCTTAGTTTTGCCATGTGCTTTTGTTTACTGTTTGTCCACGCCCCCTGTGCTTTTCCTCTGTGCTTCCTGCCTTGTCATGTGACCTTACCTTCTGTCTCTAGTTCCTGGTTCGTCATGTGACTTTGTGTTTCCTGTTTAGTTTCCTAGTCCTGTGCCTCCTAGTCTCTTGTGTCTCCGCCCCTCACCTGTCTCTCGTAATTGCCTGTTATTCATTGGATTATTGTTTCTTGTCTCTTGTTCCACCTGTGTCTAATAATGTGTCTCTAGTTCTGTGTATTTAAGCCTTGTGTTTCCATTGTTCCCTGTTCCACCATTGTATCCAGTTCACGTTCCCTTGTCTCTTATGTTTCCAAGTGTGAGTAAAGCGTCTACGTCTCAAGTCTCAAGCTTTTCGAGTTTTTGCCTTTGCGTTTGGGTTCTAAATCGCTAGGAATCGTGACAGAGAGAGAGAGAGAGATAGAGAGAGACAGAGAGAGAGAGAGAGAGAGAGAGATAGAGAGAGACAGAGAGAGAGAGGAATAGAGAGAGAGATAGAGAGAGACAGAGAGAGAGAAGGAGGAGAAGAAGTAGGAGATAGTAGAAGAGAGGAATAGAAAGGGTAGAGGAAGAGAGGAAGAGGGATGGATAGAGAGGAGAGGAGATAGAGAAGGATGAGAGGAGAGGAGTGATGGAGAGGATAAAGAATAGAAAAGAGGAGAAGAGAAGAGAGATGTAATGAGAGAGAGAGAGAGATAGAGAGAGGGATAGAGAGAGAATGATAGTTGTAAGGAGAACATGAAGGGAAAGAGGAGAAGAGAGGAGAGAGGGAAGAAGGGAAGAGAAGGGAGTTGAGAGAGGAGAGGAGTGAGGAGCTGTTGGGGTTCCGTGTTAAAACACAAACACATGGAGCACATGGTGCAGGTGTCTGGACAACACACACACACACACACACACACACACACACACACAGCTCACCTG
>JAODXP020006167.1:0-20000 GCA_027497455.2 Sardinella longiceps
ATGTCTTCATCTGTTTGCTTGGATGGATGATGGTACTTTGTGGGTGTGTCCATGTATGTTTGTGTGCAATCATGTGTGTGTGTGTCTGTGTGTGTGATTGAGTGTGTGTGTGATTGTTGTGCATAAGTCAGTGCGTGGGTGCTGATATGTAAAAACTATCCCCTCTTGGTAGCCCTCTTAAACTTTAGTTCTAGTTGTACTTAAGCAGTTAGACTTGAGACCAGACCCTGGAGATTAAGACTAAAACCTAATCAATTATGGCCTATGGGTTTGTGAAAGTCTGGAGAATTATAATTTCAGATGACGCCCCTAATCTTGAAGGTCTTTACTGTAAAGTGAACTATAAAACAGCCATGAGCCACTCTTTTAGAAAGAAGACTTTGACATGTGGATTAAGTTTAACATCTTAAGTTAAAGTTACTTTTTCAGGACAGCGGTTAAGGATGTCAGTCATCCGTTGTATAAATGCATTATCAGTGGCCGGACAAAGAGAAAAAAAAATCTCGTACTGTAGGGGAAACAGCCACTTAGGTCACCATGACGATAGGATTAGTTATAGACATCAGAAAAGTTCACAAACAAACAAACAAACAAAAGTAAATGTTTACGGTTTCCTTGGAAACCAAACATGAATATTCTGAATGTAAATTGATGCACCCCAGGCACGACGAAACAAACAAACAAACAAAAAAAATCCTGAGTGTCCCATTTTGGTTGTAGTTTTTTTTTTATATAAATATATTTTCTTTTTTTAAATATGAATATAAATACATACAGTATATTTGTTGTATATTATTATGTGATACTTTCTGGTGCAAGTGAGAATAAAATGTAATATATGCATATTGGGTTGTGAGCATCTAAACGTGGATGCTCGTGTTGATAGACTCATATATATCTTTATAGATGGTATTTATAGAGGATATTATACCTATAAGAAACACACACACACACACACACACACACACACACACACACACACACACACACATATGATATATAGATAGAAATCTGTACATGTTTCTAAGCTATCCATGTGTCTCTGTTTTGAACACTATCTGCTCTATTTCTCTCCCTTTCCCTTGCTCTTTCTCTCTCTCTCTCTCTCTCTCTCTCTCTGTCATTCCCTTCTTTAATGGTGCGTGGTATCAGGAAGTTAGAGGCCCAGTCCTCTTTTAAGTGCCGTTCTCTTGTAGCCTACAGTTGATCCATTTCCCATCTGGCTTATCAGTGTGAGATCCAATTGAGATTGAAGTTCAGAAATGTATTTATCATTAAAACCTTGAGCAGCATCTGTGTGGTTTACCCCTTCAGACCTGGACAAGCATCTATAGTATGTTGCTTCAATCCTTTTGTCTATTTTAAGGCCTGTAACCAATGACTTTCAAAAGTACACTTGAAAGTTAAGACCAAGCAAGTCAGTCCTGATACAAGACAAAGTTGTACGCTCTCAGATGTTTTCAGATTCTTTTGCATTTTCAGAAAATCACAGGTTTTAAGGGTTCTTTTTAGGAGGCGTTTTAGGTCTAAATGAGATAAAAGAAAAAAGAAATTGAAGATAATGCAACATCAGTTGAAATTAAATTCAATCAAATCTCTCATTCGCTCTATTAATCACCTCTGCAAAGCCAGATGGGAACCACACAAGACACAACGCAACGGTCAAACACTCAAGTCAGCCACAGCAAGTCAAAACTCCAAAGGGCTTCAAGTTCATCCGCAATCCTCTGTACACAAAACATTCTGTAGCTCTAAGAGGCATAGAGGTAGCGTTAGAATGTCCATAGAGGTAGCATTAGAATGTCCATAGAGGTAGCGTTAGAATGTCCGTCACTGTCCATCACTTCTGGAGCTCAATGGTGTTTTTTTGCCCCCAACGGCACCTTCCAGGCAACACAGCCTAAAAGGTTCTACCTTTTCCTTATTTCTAATCCTAACCCCCTCAACCTTCATCCTAACCCTAAACTGAGGGGAGTAGTGCCTTTAAGGCAGCACTTCCTGGAAGGCACCTTTGAGGGCAAAAAACGGCAAAGACGCGAAGAGATACAGTGAGCATGTTCACATGGACAGTCATACTCTGAATATGACACTGATCTGCAAACAGAACATTGTCATTACTCATGCCAACCTATACCTATGACTTTTAAGATTGCCCTTGGAATAAGCCAAAATTGGTTTGGTGTATTCCAATTACAGCCGCATTATTGATAGTTATCAGAATGTTGATTAACCTCCACAATGGATTACACATGGCTTTGCTTGCAGAGACAAATACGGCCAGAACAGAGTGCTAGCAACTCATGTAAACACCAAAATTGGTGTCATACTCAGAATAAGCTGAAACGTCAGCTTACTGCTGTTCATGAAACATAGCCTACTTATTTATTACCTTTATAATCCCCTAGTCCTAACTCCTGAACTCTCCTGAAGTAGCGTGAGTCTTTATGATTGGTTAACTCATTTAGGTCCATATAGGGTTTTGAGGGTATAGCCTAGCAAAGATCACCATTAGCTAACTGACTCAACGCTGAGCTCTACAACAGTGATATTGGGCTTTAGATATTTAATAGCTTACTAGTTCACCGTCGAGCTCTAAACCATTAGTTTATTAGTTCATCATTGAGCTATACACCAGTAGCATTGGGTTTTAGCCGTTAGCTTACTAGCTCACCTTTGACCTGTAAAACAGGGGCATTAGGCTTTAGCTGTTAGCTTAGTTTGCAATCAAGCTCTAGGTGGAGGGTGTCTTGTTTGTCCTCTCAGGGACGCAGGTTGTGCCCACCTTCGTTGAAGTGTCCTTCGGTACTGTGTACTCACAACATACCTGAATGATTGGGATAGTGCACCTCTCGTAAGATTTGTGATATTTGGTTGTTTTTTGGTACTCTCTGGGATGTTGCATTGGATTATGATTTCCTAAAGTACAGAAGTTAGGTTACTAATGGCAGTGATGTGGACACTATGAAAAGTTGCAACCACAGGAATTTTTTTAGAAGACCTTGTCTTGTCAGGAATGTGTGCCAGGTCCCCAAGAAGACTGTCTGTTCAGTCTTAGCCATACTTTTTTCTAGCAATTAAACAAGAACAAAGCAGTTTAGAACAAACTGTCTGTACTTTACATGGCTCTCCTATGTTGTTTGGACCTGTTGGTTTTGGCTGCTAAAGAGTTAGCATGCTAACAGCTATAATTGGAGAACAGGAGAGAAGGAGAAAAGAATCCTTGTCCCTGTGACTTTTGGCACAGCATCGCCCTCCTGTGGCCAGACTGTAGGATTACTCTTTCCCCAGTTTCATTCACTATTCCGCTTTCTCTTTCTCTGTCTCTTTCTGTCTCTCTCTCTCTCTCTCTCTCACTTTCTCTCTCTCTCTGTCTTTCACACACATATACACTAACACTCGCATTTTCTCTTTTCTTCATTATAATTCCTACTCTCTTTGTACAAAATTTTTGAACACTAGTAGCACTCTGAAAAAAGGAGGAAAAAAATCTGAGAATATTTTTGCAGATGAACTGTACTTGTTATGTAATTGCTCCTCTCCTGAAGAGTTTGGCCCAAACAGAGGACTGTTGCTCACAGAGCCAGCTAACTCTGCTTGTGTCTTTTGCTCTCTCTCTCTCTCTCTCTCTCTCTCTCTCTCTCCTCTCTCTCTCTCTCTCTCTCTCTCTATTTTCTGTTGGTTCTGCTTCTTGTTTCACTGTACTCCCTCCTCTGTTGCCTTCCTGCGTTACCCCAACTCTTCTCAGAGTCTTCACAGTGGTTTTGTATGTGAGTCAGTGAGTGAGTACTGTTTGACTGTCTCTGAGCCTTTGTGGTATCAAAACGAAAGAGAAAAGTTTAAAAAACAAAAAACAAAAAAAAACACCAAGTGTCTTAAAAATATTGTATCGCCATTGTTTTTAATGCCAAGAACTACAGTACTACTTGTAAATGTTTGTGTTTCAAAATGTGGCCTCAAACAAAACTGATATATCATTCTCTGATTATTATTTGAACATTTATTTTGTTAAGTGCTGTTGACCACTGCTGTGAAGTATTTCATTTTTGTTGATTGATATGGAATAAATATTTATGAAATTTCAACAAAATTAGTCTGCTGTATCAATCTTTATTTTGGAAAAATACTCCATCTTGTGCTGGACATTTGATTCTCATCTAATTCATAAAATTCATAGGTCTCATCACCCATTAACCTGAATAATGAAACATAAGAAATTTAATTGGACTACATGAATATCCCTCAAGAACATTATGATTAAATAAATTATGAAGGCCCCGCCCATTGTCCTCTGTGCTTTATGGCCAGTCCATGTGTGTGTCACAGGAGGCCACTAGGGTGTTAAACATAGGCCTTCACATCATTTCATATGGCTCGTGGTCTGTTTATGAATAGTACTTTTAACAATACATATAACAATTAGAAATTTAATGTAATACTTAGAATTTTAATATTGCATTCACTAACCTGACTCTCGGTGTATGAATGTTGTTCCACTCCACACGTCCATCTGGGATCACTGCCATAGGGAGGGATTTCAAGACAGGACAAGCGGTCTGACTGTCTGAGGACAACTTCACCATGGTCTTAACACAAAATCCAAGGGTACTTTCTACAGTGGCACCTTCTATCTAACCTCCAGGTTAATATGTGATGAGAATGAGAGTATTTGAATACATTTAAAAAAAAAAAATAAGTGGTCCGGATCAGCCCTCCAGAATACAGTGGCTTTTCCGTCTCACCAGCTTGCAGGTTAATGTGTTGTGAAACTGAAATATGTATATTTTGTATAATTTGATAGGAATAAGGTGTCCAGAATAAGGTGTACTAGTTAGATGGTTGCTAGGTCAATGTGGAGTGAGACTGGAATAAGAATAAGCTGCTGAAACAATGGAATAAGAATTAAGCTGTTGAAACAATGGAATAAGAATAAGCTGCTGAAACAATGGAATAAGAATTAAGCTGCTGAAACAATGGAATTTCCCTTTTGGATGAATAAAGTTTATCTATCTATAGTCTCACCCCACATTGACCTAGCAACCATCTAACTAGTACAGTACATCTTATTCTGGACACCTTATTCCTATCAAATTATACAAAATATACACATTTCAGCCTCACAACACATTAACCTGCAAGCCGATGAGACGGAAAAGCCACTGTATTCTGGATAGCTGATCCTGGATATCTCATTTTCAATGAATACAAATATTATCATTCTCATCACACATTAACCTGCAGGTCAGATATAGAAGGTGCCACTGTAGAAAATCCCCTTGGATTCTACCTGAAACATGGCATCGTGTGAAGACCCCAAAGTTGTCCTGGGACAGCAGAGAGGCACGTGGAGTCGCCAGCTGGAGTTTGTCCTGTCCTCCATCGGCTATGCAGTGGGATTAGGGAACGTCTGGAGGTTTCCTTACTTGTGCTTCAGAAATGGAGGGGGTGAGAATGTGTTGACCTGTAAACTCAAATTGTTAAGTTGAGCTGTGGATGCTAAGTTAAGCTGAGGATGCTGTTTGATGTTCTGAAGAAATGTATGCAGATGATCTCATCTTTCTGTGCACCTACAGAGAAAAAATACTTTGTTTTTTTCTGGAGTGGACAAACCTGTCCATACTACTGTAAGAATAATTATTATTGAAAGAGTTATCATCATGTAATGGAACTAAACTTTGTGTTTCTAACATTCTAACTATCTGTGACATATGGCATTTTGTGTGATCCGGGGAAATTACTAGTAAAGTAAATACTCTTTATTAATATTAAACACCTTCAGCTGAGCGTTTATACTATGCCTATAATCTTTTTAACAGATTGGATCACAGCTTTATGTCCTTGAGTCAAGTTTTTATTTTTTTCCATCAAATTCAGGTTCACTGCTGGAGACTTACAAAAGCACAAATAGACCCTTCCAATTTATCAGCTAATTTTTGCAATAGGCATAATCCAGGTTATAAATTGCTATTTTAAACCATAACAAAGGCTCACACTTTGTCCCACACTTTGTTGGTACCGTAGTAAAATTAGGGTTCTAACATGCACTGTGTGTGTGTGTGTGTGTGTGTGTGTTTGTGTGTGTGTTTGTGTGATCCAGGTGCATTCTTCATACCCTACTTCACTGCAATGTTTTTCTGTGCGTTACCAATGCTGCTGATGGAGTTCACCATTGGTCAGTTCACACAGAGTGGACCCATACACGCCTTTATGAAAATATGCCCATTGCTCAAAGGTAATGTGTGTGTGTGTGAGAGAGAGAGAAAGAGAGAGAGTGTGTGTGTGTACAGTATTTGCATGTGTGTGAGTTTATTTGCATGTGTATGTGAGATTCTACATGATTTAAATAATTATCTTTCATGTAACTGAACAATTAATCAGCCTCACAGTGACTGTCAGAAAAGCAGCCATGTCATTGTTGGTGTTCAAACACAAAACACAACATTGCCCTCAGAACCCACCCAATTACAGATGAGCACTTGCATTGCCATAATTTACAGTTTTCAGGATCAGAAATGGCTCAGGGCTGCGTAGTCTAGGCTGTTTTTAGTCAAGGTCTGTTTTGACGAACTTCCATAGGCAGATACTTCTAAATCGTCTTGAAAAAATGCGTGTGTGTGTGTGTGTGTGTGTGTGTGTGTGTGTGTGTGTGTGTGTGTGTGTGTGTGTCAGGTGTAGGACTGGGCTCTGTGGTTGTCTGCTTTATCCTCTGCGGCTACTTCAACACACTGATGAGTTGGATCCTCTTCTACCTCTTCAACTCTTTCAGCTCTCCGCTGCCATGGCAATCATGCAACAACACCTGGAATATTCCGGAATTCTGCTCCGTTGAGTTCACTGGCAATAACATGTCCCAGCAGTCAGCTAGCCAGCAGTTCTTTAAGTAGCCTAACTTAATGTCTCTCTTAAAGGAGCTATATGTAAATCTTTAAAGGGATATGCCTTTCACCCTCTTACCTGGAGTTACTGTTTATATTTAGGTAAAAGCATTTTGGCATGCGTTTTTCTATTCTGGCAAGCCCAATTTTAGCCTTAGCCTAGCATATGCGCTGGAATGTCAAGTAGGCAAAGACTTCCTATCTGGCTATCCTACCTTCTAGAAATGCAATATGGAAAAATGGGAAATTGGGGATGCCAAACAGGGAAAGCACCTGCACTGAGAGCAAAATGCTTTTACCCACATATGTACTTTGATGGTAAATCTTCAGTAAAAGGTGGCATATCCCTTTAAGGCTAAAATATCCAGTAATGACTTAGACATCACCAGCAATTGTGTTGCATTGCATATTGCACATTTTTTGGATGTCAGCTACCTTCCCCTGTGTGCATAAGTGGAGAAATGTTGTAAAATAAACAACCTTCCATTGGTTTATATATCATTTTCAAATGTTATAATCAGGTGGATGTCTTTTGTGTAGCTACAGGCTTCTGGACATCAGTGACGGTCTTGACACCATGGGCAGCATGCGCTGGGAGTTGCTTGGTTGTCTTATTCTTGCCTGGACAATACAATATTTCTGTATCTTCAAAGGGGTCCAAGTCACTGGCAAAGTACAGTATAATTTTCCTGTTAGAGTAAATGCAAAGTTTAGAGTAAGTCTTACATGCTTTTACACTATGCTGATTTTGCTAGTTAGCAAGTTAGCTTAAACTACTGCTAAATGAAACATCTAGCAGTAGAATTCCCTCAATCAAGGGAACAATCTTGAACAATATTTACAATCAAGAAATGTGATATTTTGATGTAAATATCTTTGATGTCATCCTGTGTCATTGACATTATTCTACTTTGTTCCAATGACCTTACAAAAATACAGCATGTTTTTGTTTTGTTTTGTTTTGTTTTCTTAAATGAGACTAAATGAGATCTTTATTACGAGAGGAATAACGTTTTCTGCTTCTGACAGCACTCAGCAACCTCAAAGAAATAAGAATGGATTGATTCACTGGAAATGTTCCACACCCCTGCAGGTGGTGTAATTCATTGCTCTTTGTCTCCCCCTACAGGTGGTGTACTTTACTACACTGTTTCCTTACCTCATCCTCTTCATCCTGTTGGTGTACACCTCCACACTGCCAGGAGCTGCAGACGGTATCCTCTTCTTTCTCACACCCAAGTGGCACAAACTCCTGGAGGTCCAGGTGAACAAACATCTCTAACCCTCCTAGAGCTCCCTTTATGAGGAATTGACTAACACCCACATCTACATGTACAAAAATATAGAGGTTGCAATTTAAGATTTAGAGTTCAGGACAACCACTTCCCAAGGGATAAGACACTACTTTGAATTTAACTTTTTATCTAAATTACTGTAACACCTATGACTAAAAATGTTTTATGTCTTAGAATGTTTTTAAAGATTTTTGAAGATATCTCACCATAGGACAAATGCCAGTATCTTATCAGGAGTAGTTTGATGGAGGACAATAGGTGGAAGCTTTTTTCACGTTTACTTTTTGTCCATTTCCACTCTCTCAGGTTTGGATCGATGCTCTGTCACAAAACTTCTTCTCCATTGGTGTGGGCTCTGGGGTTATGATATCCATGGCCAGCTATAACAACTACAACTACAACATACTCAGGTTTTCAACTTAGACTCATAGATTAATGCAGTGGTTCTCAAACTTTTTCTGTCATTCCCCACTTTGGAAGGCAGAGAATTTCCACGCCCCACCGGGAAGGCTCAATTTGCACACAATATCTCTGTGAGGAATGCTTTACGAGTACAGGATTTTTTGTGAATGTTAGAATTTTCATATTACTAATTCAAAGCCAAATTTTTGTCGAACCCCTCATCACAGCAACTAGCAAATAACACCATTGGAAAGCTCAATTTACTGTCATATGCGCATATCTGACAAACAGCTGTGAATTCTGGGGGCACGGTGCGACCGTTGGTCGATCGCAAAGAGATGTCTCGCGCCCCACCTGTCATGTGTCTGCGCCCCACAGTTTGAGAAACACTGGATTAATGTGTTCAGCAAATTCAGCATATATATATACTTTCCTGTTTCTTCCCTACAAGTGCAGTCAGCATGTGATGTAAGGAACTCTGTCCACTCTAGAGATTCTGTCATCGTGACCTTGGCCAACTCCGGCAGCAGTATCTTCTCTGGATTTGTAGTCTTCTCAGCCCTGGGCTACATGGCTCACATTCGGAGTGTCAGTGTGGAGGATCTTGCTGTTGGAGGTGCTGTATGCTGATGACTTAAAAGCATTTCTGTCAGGTTCACAATCACACTGTAAAAAACGATTTGTAATGGTTATTTGAAAAATGTGCGGAAACTCGTTGCCTCAAATGAGTTAAGTACTGTAACTATAACCTATCTTTTTCAAGTTAAAAGCACTTTATGTCTAAAAAGATAAGTTATAGTTACTCAACTCATTTGAGGCAACGAGTTTCCACACATTTTTCAAGTAACCATTACAAACAACATTATCGTTTTTTACTAGGAACCATTAATGCAGTAATTTATATTTGGCGGTTTGGCCCTCTGTCCAGGTCCTGGCCTTGCGTTTGTGGTGTATCCTGAGATCTTGGCCATCATGCCAGTTCCACAGCTGTGGGCTTTTCTCTTCTTCATGATGCTGCTCTGCCTTGAGCTGGACAGTCAGGTAAACACACATCTGCATAAACCACCAACGATTCAACAGAATCCTACTCTTCCCTTGACCCATGGGAACCCTCCTTGCCACTCCATCAATCACAACTAACCCCCGGCGTGGAGTCGGATGCTCTAACCACTGAGCTAAAATCCTAGGATAACTCAGCAGTTAGAAATGCCAAAGGCATTGGGTTGTGAGGCTAGCCAAGCTAATTTGCATCCGTTACACTCATAGACCTGTATTTTGTACAGCATTTCCCAACATTTGTTTATTTTGTCTTTTTAAAATCTACTTCAGTTTGCATCCTTGGAGCTGATAATCAGCACACTGTTGGATTGTGGTCCAATGCTCCCACCATCTCTCCGACGGAAGGAGGTTCTGGTTCTTTTGGTGTGTTTATCCAGTTTTCTGCTGGGCCTGCCTTATGTCTTCCAGGTAGTTCCCTACACAAACACCCAAACTGCCTTATATTATATGCACTCTAAAAATTGAAGGATACTCAAAGCACTTTTCAAGGTTCCTCACTTCTCCCAACATGGTATCTTTCACCACAACAGGAATCTTGATTAAATTCAATTCAATTCAAGAATTTATTGTCATTGTCAGAAAAGGCAACGAAATTGTGTTAGGGGTACAATACTTAGTAGCAGCATATTTCCAAGTAAAGTGCACAAGAGGCAAAAGTGACATCAGTGCTTGACCCCCCCCCCCCACCCCACCCGCCCCCCCCCCACCAGCCCCCCCTCCATCAGCATTCACCTCTCATATTGCCTGTTATACTGTGTTGCCTGACTATCTCACCCTGTCCCACGCACAGGGAGGTGTGTATGTGTTCCAGCTGATGGATCACTACACTGTTGCAGTCTCAGTCCTCCTGATCTCACTGCTGGAGATTGCTGCCATCAGCTGGATATTAGGTAGTACTGCACCTCTCAGAACTTATTTGTTCTACAGTGGAACTCCCCTAAATTTTTGTGTTGTTATTCACCAATTATTTTCCACTTTCTTAAGGAATTCAGAGATTTTCCATAATATTCAGAACTGTTTTGGGGAAACCTCCAAATCTATACTTCAAGATATGTTGGCTAATTTTCACACCACTTTTGATATTGGTGAGTCATATTTTTGTTTAATTCTGTTTCCTTTTTATTATGAAGTAAAAATAAAAACTGTTATTTTCTAAAAAAAATAAATAAAAGAGAAACATAATCATTCCAGGCTGTGTTAGTGGCCAGTATAGTGCAGCACACTCCTCCCCGCTATGGGAAGTCATACGAGTTCCCTGATTGGTCCAAAACTGTGGGCTGGATGTTGACCATGTCCTCCATCATCTGCATCCCCCTTGGAGCAGCTCATGAACTCTACTCCAGGAAGGGATCATTCATGGAGGTACAGTATGTCAGATTACATTACTAGATTAAATTAGATTATCATAATTCCCCTTGGAGCTGCTCATGAACTCTACTCTAGGAAGGAATGTCTCACAGAGACCTGTCAGATTAGATTAATTATTTTATACAAATCATGTCATCTTGCTTAAATATTACATTAGCTTACGTTAATGTTATTATTATATTCAATTATATAAATAATACTAGTGTTGATTATGCCTAGCAACACCCTTTAGATGCGCTAAAATCACGGCATCCTAACCTCATTGGGCTCAGTGTTTACGTAATTCTGGCAACTGTTTAAATTCTCTACACTGTGTTCTCCCCCCAGAGGCTGAGATCTTCAATGGTTCCCAGTCAGGATCTGGAGGTTCCGCTTGGATCTCATAAGGAACAGGAGATGTTGCTATTCGACAACTCTGAGGAAGGCGACATCATGCCTTCTAAAATTCCAACAGGGCATGACAGAGGAACGATAAGGAGGCGATCCAGTCTCAATCCTGTGCCCTTGGGCTTAAAGTCAAGTGGCTTCAGTAGATTAAAGTGAAGCTAACGCGTCACACCATGAAGAAATATTAACTGAAAGATCAGCAGAACTATGGCAATGCTTTTTTTTTTTTTTTTTTTTTCCAAAATACACTAACCTCTGTTAAACATCATCTTAGAATGTATCAAGATGGTGGATGGGCTGATGGGAATAGAGGATGGATGCTACAGCTACCAGCATACTTGCATACCTGGTCGTGCACAACATAGAGCTTACAAAAGGCTAGATGCTAACATAACACAAAAAAATCCACTAAGTAGTAATTAATTAATTTAATCAAAATTGTGTGATTATTCAGATTATTTTATTAATAGTTTGACAGCATCAATTTTAATCCCGAGAGGAAAGGAGAGAGAAAGAGAGGAACACAGAATATCTGAATTTACTTTTTTTTACTATTTTTTTCTTTTTTTGTACAACTGCAAATAAATATGAAAATGAGCAAAACACTGTCTTTATATTTTACATGCATTCAGTTAAAATCGATAGCTATGCCATGACAGTTAGCATGCTACCACTGCATTTAGATATGCAGTAACCTAAGGATAAAACATTTTACTATGCAGATGAGTACAAAAGACAGCACAAAACATGTTACCATGATATTCATACAACGGTTAAATAGGCTAAGTTAGTGCATAACATACTTGTACACATAGATATGGTGATAACTACAAGAAAAGCCGGTAAAACTTTAACAATATCTACTAGTATGCACTAGTACATAATGTACAGTGTGTGTGTGTGTGTGTGTGTGTGAAAGGTTTTGTAAATACATACTGTATATTTAAATGTACTGACGGAGATATGGTCCCAACGTCCATCCTGTTTCTCTAGGCCTATATATTACAAAAATATAGTGTACAACATCATGCAACATTATCTGTATTTTGTTCATAGCTTTGCCTGAAATGTTTTCACTGACAAATTTGAAGAATGATGTGTTAGTGCTTGTACATGTAGGTTATAAGGCACGATCTGTATTTTTCGATCATCACCCATTTAGAATGTTGATAAACCTGTAAATAACTGTAGCTTCAGATAATTCATGCCTGTGGTTGAACAACACCTGCAGTGATACCCCACTTCCAACACCACTCCCTTTTCTGGTGGTTTGGTGGAGTCCTGGCACAAACTGTACGCCCGGTAGGCTACAATAAGTTTCAAAGTGCTATGTTGGCGGACAAGTTATGATAATTCCATTAAGGCCACACATGCACAAGTTTCAATGCCAGTGGCAAGGCACATCAAACAAGCTCAAAATAAAAGAACACCTTGCAACATGGCATTATTCACTGCATTGCTAACAAACACTACCATCATCAAACACACAAAAAACTTTATGGTAACACATTTTAGGCTAATCGCTGAGAAAATTTGGCAATACTACTTTAAAACATGTGATGGCGCCCCTGGTTGGTGCAATATGGAACTTAATTTCCTCGGGGTGGACTTTATCAAATGTAAACCCACTACAGTTTGGGGAACATTATTAGTGGCAGTATGCTATAGATTCAAGGTATGATGACGGGTGCCATGTAGGGATGACCCTTGTTTTATGTATGTGTGAATGAATGTGGAGGGCCCTGTGTTTGCATTTCACCTTGGGCCCCAAAATGTCTAAACACGCCCCTGATTGTCAGCTATCGCTACAAACACCAACTTTTATTCTCCAGCAGTTTGCAGACACACCAGAAACCATTGCACATCTGAGGCCCACAAATTGGGAAGACTCAAAGATAAATGTGTTTTTACATGCCTGTGCGTGAATATTCTAAAAGCATATACTTCCCCATTTGTCAGCTTCCCATGCATTATTTGAAAAAAAAAAAAAAAAAAAAAAAAATATATATATATATATATATATATATATATATATATATATATATATATATATGTGTGTGTGTGTGTGTGTGTGTGTGTGTGTGTGTGTGTGTGTGTGTGTGTGTGTGTGTTTTAGATGTCATTACCCATTTTTTTCCAAGTCAGAAAAGGGACAAATTCAAGGCATTTCAATGATAGAATGTCTAGTTTACTATCATAGAATGCTTTAGAATCTCGGAATGTTCAGGTGTGAAATAAGCCCAGTCTCTGCGTGTGGATACATTTGTACTTCCATGTACCATTTATAGCCTACTTACACGTTTTTGGTCTGCTTTCAGTTTTCATTAGAATGCATGTTAACCGGTTTACACCTTCCGCAACGCACGCATGTTCACAGCGCTCTGCGCGCGCAGGTGGCCGTTTCAGGCCAGAATAAATAAATGCGCATTGGCCTACAACACCTGATTTCGTTATGAAGTACATTTGTTATGATAAACGAGAGATGCATTGCGGGGTCGGTAAACCTAACTTAACTTGTTTGGGTAGGGTCAGGGGCGCTTTAACACCTACGGAGGCCCCCGGGCTATAGAGTTTTGGGGCCCCCCTCCCTCCTTCCCGTGCGCAGAAAACAACACACGCTAGGCCTACAAGTAGCCTATTAACTGTCTCCTGATTGTTCTGCTTCAATCAGACAGCCATAAATCCCATACCGACAGCTGCATCTAACATACACATATAGCTTAACGTTAACAACGTTGCAGACTCCAACAAAATACCAAAACTATCCACTGGCTCTTACCTTTATTGTCCAGTTCAAGTAATCCAAGTTATCCATGTTATATCCATTATCCATATTCATATTATAAGTCCACAATTAGGGGTATGCCTTGCATGTTAGATAAGTAGATATCACTTATTGTTTAGTTCTACTGACAGGTAGCAGAATGAGTTCGCTAATCAGAATAGTCCCTTGTTACAATGATGAACTTCACTGACGTTTTTCTCCGCGATTCGTCTTTCTCTGACTTGTAACATTGTAACACTTTGAACGCTCATATCTCCGTAATTCGTTGGCCAATATTATCGCTATTGGTGTCGTTTGAAAGCTTATTTTCTTGTCTTTCACGTGAATACATTGGCATAATTTTATGTTCGCTTGACTATATATTCTAGAGCGCAGTGTCGAGGTTACCAGTTCATACTGCAGCATGTAGAGCGCAATCCTTAATGAAAATTAAGTTTTCACAAAACTTAGGAACTCTCTCGTTCAGACCCTGCTGCTTGCTTTGTGTTAAATACTTAAATGAAGCGGTGCAGATTACATTGTTGAATGTAGCCGACAATAGCCAAATTACTTTGATATCTCAGAGATGTTGACCCAAGGCATTAGTTAGTTGGATCCGACGGTAGCCCATGGGCAGTAACGTTAGTGCGCTGGAAACGGTAACCTAAACAATTGGGTTGTGAGGAGAGCCAGGGCATAAAAAATAGTGTAGGACTAGCCAGACCTTCATACTTTACGTATTGTTTGAGCATTTTGCCTAGATTATGGCATTTCTCGGTCATTTTCCACTAGGCCCTGCTGGCTGATGTAGCTATAGTGTTTTCTCATCCGGATATTTTGCCTGATAGCCTACATTGTTGACATTACACACATTTCATATCAAACTTAAAATTTTCGTTTTCATATCAAACTTAAAACTTTCGTTTTCCTTATTGCTAGTCTTTCCAGTGAGAAAAAAAAAAACAACTGCGCTTAAAGGCTGGAGTTCGCGGCAAAGTGAGCCAGGAGTTGTCACGCATGCAATTCACAGGACGCATTTTTTTATAATAATTCGCTATCGTTAGTCGCATCGCTTGCATAAGCTACTGTCACAAGATATAAATGGGGGATAAAATGTAACATTAATGTTATCCCCACAAGAGATAAAATTATTCAAGCAGAGGCAAGGATACCAAAGCCAGAGGTAGGGAAATCCCATCCCCTCGACAAATCGCACCTTGATTATGAGGCCCCTGATTGGCCGGGGCCCCCGGCCAAAGCCCGAGTAAGCCCGTGCATTAAAGCGCGCCTGGGTAGGGTAGCCTACCAGTGCGTAGCCTATAACTGTTAATATGTCTGCACTTGTTGCTTTGCTACTGTTAAGCAAGGTTTTTTCCACCTTGCGAAAAATCATGATCATACATCTGAGTCAGCTCAGCTCAAACTGCAGGCTGAGGTGGGGCAATGTGTGATGCAAAAACAGAGGAAGCGCATGAGCTTACAAGAAAACACTTCCTAGAATGATGTAAATAACCATCGGCACACCGCTTCAACCCCCTCTGATATGGTCAACTAGGTCATAGAACTGATTGTGGGCTGCATACAGATAAGAGGACTACGCCTTCTGTAAACGTAGTAAAAGACTATCTAACGTCACGGCACATCAGTTTAGCCTACAAAACGAAAGTAAAACCAGATCCACGTGTTATTTTTTGCTTAATCTACGATGGCCTCTTAAAAAGCCTAAGATCTATGGAAACGCTGCTCAAGAACGGTGGTAAATAGCATATTTTCTAAGGTTTTCCATAATTTGAAAAGCTTTGTTGATAGCCTTGATAACTTTTCGTGCCTCAGAATCAAGGAATTAAGCATGTTAGAGCGATGGCACACACTTATTTAGAGTATTTCCATCGCATATCCATGATGAATTATTATTATTATTTTTTTTTACTTTTTTTTCTACCTATGTTTTTGTTATCCTGTCGTTACGCCTTTTTAGGTCAAACTTGTGGTTTAAACTATTGATCTGTTAACTCTTGGCCAATAGCCTATGGTTATTATGTGCCTAGATAATCTTGTGGCATACAAGTAGGTAAGGGGGACAGTTGCAACGCGATTTGTGACTTCTCAGCGCATTCAACTGTCGATACATTTTGTTAGCGGCGATCACCATTGACTATGCAATTCTAAATGGAGGATTATTGGCAGAAACGCTTAATAACTGCTTTGTTTGGTTGTTAGCTTACTGGATGACGCCACCGGATCCTGCATAGGTTCTCTTTAAATCACTACAAAATAGGTGCACAATATGGTACACAGCCTGTGTGTGTGTGTGTGTGTGTGTGTGTGTGTGTGTGTGTGTATTCAGAGGGGGATACAGAGATAACTTTACAAAACGAAAGTAAAAACAGGCTCGTGACATTTTTCTGATCCACATGGTATTTAAAAAGAGGCCTGCATAAAAAGGCCTAAGTATAAGAAAGAATTTATAACAATAATAGTAAATAAAAATTCTTCTTCTTCTTCTTAGTGTTATTATATAGTCCTTTTGTATTTAATATACTTTAAAGTCATGCCATCTGATCTCAGATAAATTTAGGCCTAATGAGCAGTTGGCCATTGTAAGTGGGCGTTACAAGTCATACAGTTGCCCCTTGTTTTACTGTCCCTGAGTGATTGATTGATTGATTGATTTTATTGACCGATCTTAATACAAAAACATGAAACAGCAACTGAATTTGAAATTAAAGGTGTTTATTGTGACAACACTGATCTAACTATACCATTTCCGCCGATCTAGCTATCCTTCAGTTCCACTGGTAAAATAAAAGTTTGGCTATCAACATGGCGTGCTGGATCTTGCAAATACTGGTAGGTGTCATTTTTTCATCTAACAAATCAATGCAATCATCTTGCAAAAAAAGTCATCATCTTGTAGCTATCAGGTTAAATTGGGAGCTTTTTTTTAACAACTTCAGAAAAGTAACAGCATTGTAAAATACAATACACAGTCCCGACTAAATGACAAAAAAAAGAAAAAAAAGTAAATTAATTACAGACCATCACCTCACTAAATACTGTCATAACTTTAAAAAACTGTAAAGAAGCTGTAGGGAAATATAATAAAGGAAACCCAGTCAGCTTTTCCAGTAAGACTATCTGCCATAATTGCCACAACTGTCACGTCTCTCAAGTTAGTATACAGTGTAGTATAGGCAAGGAATATTGTCCACCGGTCATTATAGGAAAAAAGCAAAAGGTTCCATAACTGATCAGATTACATTAATAAGTTACTTTTTAACTAGTAATCCCCATACTGTGAAGTCATACATTACATAGCTTACTTGCATTATTTGTGATCATTTTGTAAACAAGACAACCACAAATTATAGCGGTAATTTATTTTCTTTGCTGGCAGGCACAATATCCCAAACTCATTTTGGCCATTTTAATATCTGGCATTGGTGGGGCCTTCCAGTATGGAATTCAGATCTCCGTGTTGAATGCTCCTTCTGAGGTAAGTACCAAAGACGCCAAACCCTGCACTGCGACTGAGAAAATCATCATCAAATGAACAGATGAATCAAGACAATAATAATTATAAGTTGCTGGTCTTGTTACATTGTGTAGAAAGATTATCCTGATATTGTAAAGCATAAGAAGCCTAAATATTTCCTAGACTTTGCTGTTCATGAGCTTGAAAACCCCATGTTCATTACATGACCACCAATGTTTAATTCTTGACAGTTCATTAAGGAGCTGGTGAATCGCACGTGTGTTGAGCGCTATGGTGTAGTCCTGGAGCACAACCAGCTCTCTCTCATCTGGTCCTTCACCGTCTCCATCTACTGCGTTGGAGGTCTGGTTGGGTCGCTGGGCGCTGGAAGACTTGCAAACAAGTTTGGAAGGTAAAACAGTCTCCGCCAACAGCACACTGACTTGCACTTTGATCATTGTAAAGTTTTACAGTATATTTTGAATCACTGCCTGTAAAAATGGCATTTTACACACAAACCATGAGAACTGAAAACGCCATCTGATTTCTCTTTGGCATCATTATGACATGTATCAGAAGGGAGATCTCCATCTGTCTATCTGTAGTGTATTCTTTTGTATTCTTTTGCAGTACAGTTTCTTCAGTTAAAGTGACATGAAAATGTGTTTTTGTCCCATCATGCACCTTTCCAGGAAAAAGTCTCTGTTGCTGAACAACCTGGTGGCCATCAGTGGGGCTCTACTAATGCTGCTTAGTAAGACGGCCATGTCCTTTGAGATGATCATGGTGGGAAGATTCATTTATGGGATTAACGCTGGTAAATTATGTATTTACTACACTTCAGCATTCAATGTCCAGAAATATGATTTTCAACTAAGGCGGCCAGTACTACCGAGCCTCTTGGTATTTCAAAACTTTGAGCTTTCTGATAAAGAGTCTAACTCCACTTAGGATGTAGGAACCATTTATTTCCAGTTATGTTCTATGCAAGAATCACAAATAAGATACACTATACTTTTTGGGAACTAAAAAAGGTGTTTTGGGGGGGTAACACTTTATTTGAAGGTACCATCATAAGACTGACATGACACTGTCATTAACCATGACATGAGGATGTCAAGAATCTGTCATAAACTTTATAAACCTATCAAGACTTCTGACATACCCTAATCCTAACCCTAACCATGACATATACCAGGTGACACTTAATGACAGAAGTCATGACAGGTGTATAAAGTTTATGATAGATTCATGACAACATCATATCATAGTTAATGACAGTGTCATTAACCTGACGTTGTGCCTCCCCTGACGTTGTGTTTTGCTTAGGCACTGGCTTCCTGATCCACAGCATGTACTTAGTTGAGAGCACTCCTAAGAGGCTAAGGTCAATGGTGGGAGTGACCATATCCTTGTATATCTCCATTGGGAAGTTCACTGGGCAGCTCCTGGGCCTCAGGTTTGCAACAACTTTTGTAAATTGTAAATTCATCACCTGCCTTTTCCAAAGGAGCAGCCACCAATATTGATAAGTTCATTAGTTTAAAGAAATTTAATTATATATGGTTTGTCCCCCTTCTATGGTTCGTACATTGTTCTGATTGAATACTCAAACTAACTAGAAAAGCGCTCAGAGAGCGGAGGCCTCCGCCAAGCCAATGTTGTCACAGACACAATATACATTCCAGATCATGTTCTGGATCACTGATCGCCACCAAAATTTAATCAGCTCTTGCTTGTCCCAATATACATTTTGTCTGAAAATTTCATCCAAATCCGTGCAGTACTTTTCGAGTTATCCTGCTGACAGACAAACAGACACAGACAAACCAACGCGACCGAAATCATAACCTCCTTGGCGGCGGAGGTAATAACAAATAATCCGATTGAGGACAGGTAGATAGAGAGTGATATGTGACTGAGTAGCCTGGTGTATGAAATATGTGTCAAATAATTTTATTGCCGTTGCTGCTTGGATATGGTTACTGCATTAAAGGAGCTGTGTGTAAGAAATGTATTCCAAATAATCATTAAACAGCCCTGATAAGTCACCAGTCATGAAGGAATCATGTTCATTTTAAACGATATCACTGACAGTTGTAGTCCAGCCAGAATATTAGCATTTCAAAAGCTAAGTTGCAGCCCACAAGTAATGTTTATGTTGTCATTTCAAGTGGTATTTGTGTTGTTAGCATTGTCAAGGCCTCATTATGCTTCAGAAAAATATGATGACAAAGTCAGAAATAAAATAAGGATATGTAGGAGATACTTTTGAAAAATGGAGACGGATGAAAGCAACAGAATATTATGAACATGATTGTAGTACCAATTTTGGCCACAATCCTACACACAGCTCCTTTAAGGGTTTTGTTGTTTTG
>JAODXP020006167.1:25000-52845 GCA_027497455.2 Sardinella longiceps
GTCTGCCACATATCTGTCATCTGTCACATATCAATCTGCCACATATGTCATCTGTCACATATCAATCTATCATCTCCGTGGTTCTGTAACAGGTGCCACTACAGCGTCACTTCCTGGTGACATTTTTAACCAGTCCTTCAAAGCTGCAGCATATACTGTGAATGGCGTTGTGATGTGGACGTGCCTCTTCCTCGTGGGGATGCTCTTTCCTGTCATGGTGGTAAGACTGCAGTCCTCTTCTAGCTCCATTTTTATGGCTCCATAGGTCCATTCCCCGCATGATCCTCCCTGTCTCTCCTCCTTGGAAATGGCAAGGAACTCTAGCCTAGTAAACCGGCACCACCCGCTGGACGGCAAAATGTTTTGTCTGCGAGTGGGTCTAGCCTCGCATCATTCTCCAATTCTGCCAGAATGCCAGGAATCGGGCAAAACCAATTATAACGCAGAGATGCGTTTTTGAATCAAAGCGGGCAGGGTTTAAACCAATCATAACACAGAGATGTGTTTTGAATCAAAGCGGGCGGGGTTTTGAGGGAGTTACGACTTAGCGTTGGCCTATAGGCACAGACATGGTTTGAAAGACAACGGGTTGTGCTCATCAACAATCTCCCGTTGTATCCATTCATCAGGGCCAGACTAAATTAGACATCCAATCTCACATTTAGGCTGGTTTATCAGGCTAAAGGAACTCCAAACTATTTTCAGACATTGTAAATAGAGTACATCTGTATTACGTATGCCCCAAATAAAACCATTAGCAGTTTGAATCCTGTAGGGGAATTAGATATGTGCTCTAGCGATATGTGATCTAGCGGTATAGACAGTAGTATTATGAATGCATTCATGAATGATTATTTAGTATCTGTAATGTTTTATAATGGTTGACAATTAGTGGTAATAGTTATGATCACAGTGAGAGGTGTTGCTCATCTTAGAACATCATAACCTTATGACCACAGTCATACTTTAGAATAGTCATACCAACTTTACAAGGTATTGTTAATACTTCACAATATTTAATGAATGTGTTTATAATGCTTTATGGTACAGATTTGTAATAGAAATCTTACCAAAATATCAAATTTCATTAACATAACAGTTACTGAAGTTTACACGTTGATTTTACAAAAGTTCTTTATCTATGAAATGCTGAATAGGCAGGCCTGTTTTTCTTTGCAAATATTAGGCAGGAAATAACTGCTACTCACATTCACAGGACAACATGGGCTACCTCTGCTTCCTCATCTTCCTTGCCTTCTGTTTTGGTACCGGGCTGTTTGTGCGGTTCAACGTTCCTGAGACCAAGAACCGCACTGTACTGGAGATTGATGAGGAGTATCGGAAGATGCACGGCGGAACCACTTCTAACACCACGCCTGCTCAAGAGGCCCCACCAACAGCTGAAATGGCACTCCTAGAAACGGTGACAGGGGGCGCAACTGACCAACAACTGGCAAATGATGTAGAGTGACCATGTTTTTCTAAAGTAATAATAAGGTGAATTTTTTAAAACTGTCTATGACTAAAATGATTTATCATGTTTACACTTGAGGCATCAACTTGATGCTGTTTCACTTGAAGCCATTGGCTGTCTGTAACTCCGCTGCATTGAGCCTGTTCTTAGATCACTCCTTTTGTCACAACAAACACTTCAGAACGTCAAATCAGTGATGTTTCACAAATATAGTGACTGGTTATTGCTATCAAGTCACCTCCTTTGCACTATTTTTGTTACAAAAACAAAATATGCATACACATTCAAACAACTACAATACACAACAACTTGTAACAGTATTACTGGAAGCATATTTGTGATTATTTTCTTGCCGTTTTTAGTTTGTGTTTATTTTGTTTGTGTGTTTTATCTTCCTGTTTACACCTGGTATACTGTATTTTTTTTATTTTATTATTATTTTTTTTAATGTTATTTGTTGTTCATCAAATTTCAGGGTAGATGAAAACAATGACATAATCATTGCTCTATGTGTATGTAAAATGCCCAATTTCAGATCTCAAATAAATTTGCCATTTTGGTCTTTTCCATACTGATTATTCCATATTTCTCCACGTTCAGTACCAGTGTGTTGGTGGAGTTGCGACCCCTGACCCTTGACCACAACCCTTGTCACATGACATGGGCCATTGGGTTCTCTCCGCTTGTCTATTCTGGCTAACTGGGCGGAATTTACTTGCCCATCTATCCTGCCCAGCTAGCAGCAGACACATCAATGGTACCCTGTAGAACTGATAATGTAATAATTACCCAATAATGTTACAACTCCCGATAATGTAATAAAAACTCCCTCATAAGTCCCTAAAACATGTAATAAAACCTGATAATGTAATAAATCCTGATAATGTAATACGGTGCTTTTCCCAATAATGTATAAATCGGCATGCTGATCATGTAATAAAATGTTACATTACATTTCCAGTATTCCAATTTTTACATTATTAGGAAATGCTCCATTCATTATCAGGTTCTACATACATACTCTGTCTCATCTGAAGAGCTGGAGCTAAGCAGTTGTGGGCTTGGTTAGTACGTGGATGGGAGACCTCTGGTGAAAACTGGGTTGCTCCCTGAAGTAGTGTTGGTGGGTGGCCAGTAGGTGGCTCTCTTCCCTCTAGCTCTAGAACAGTTCCAATGTCCCAGTGAAGTCTCAGATGAGACATTAAAAGAGCTGTGTGTAAGAAATGTACTCAAATAATCATTAAACAGCCCTGATATGTCACCAGAAGGAATCATGTTCAATGTTCATTTTAAACATTGATATCACTGACAGTTGTAATCCAGACAGAATATTATTATTTGAAAAGCTAAGTTGCAGCCCACAAGTAGTGTTTATGTTGTCATTTCAAGTGGTATTCGTGTTGTTGTCATTGTCAAAACCTCATTATGCTTCCAAAAAATGTCATTACAAAGGTCAGAAATAAAACAAGGATAGGTGTAGGAGATGCTTTTGAAAGATGGAGACGGCTGAAAGCAACAAAATATTTTGAAATTGATTGTAGTACCAATCTTGGCCACAATCCTACACAAAGTCCCGGCTCATTTATTCTGTCCCCCAAATTATCCCCTCTAATTGTCTCAATAAATCCCTCACTCTCCACTTCAAACTTGTGTGGAAGCAACAAGCCCCTAGACTCAGAAGGTGTTCCATGTAGAGAATAATCACACAGCTGAGGGGTGTTGTTTCTCACAAAGTGAAACAAAGCTGAGTGTTGTTTAGATGTATTCACAATATAGAACGGACTCAAGGGGCTTATTGTTTTTATTTATCAGACAACAGATATGAGATAAAGCCACAGTAACAGGAAATTGAGCGATTTATTTCCAAACATCAATAACCTGAAACTATTGTACACTGTATAATAGTTCATTTCTTTCAACTGAATGCTTGCCAAGTAACCCAAACATCGCCAATGTAATAGAATGAAATGCGGCCTCAGCTGTGCTGGGAAATATACAACAGCACTGAATGTGATTTAACTAATTATTATAGTGAGGGACCGGAACTATCTGTTTTATAATGTTCCACTTACCATGTCACATGAGTATTGTATATGATCAGTTTTCCACATATCACAAAATTACAGAATTCAGAAATCACAAATGGTACAAAAAACTTTTCAAAAGTACTAGGCCAGGTGCTGGACGGTGGTAGAAAGAACGCATACTATGGACTTGTTTCTTTCTGACTTGAAAAAAATTGCTAATAACAGTTTTCTTTTTGGTGCAAATTTCGCGCATGCCATTATGGTCGGTAAACATGGTGCTGACTGTCTGGAGTTTGCAAGGGCTTTACTGCTATCTTTTTATTGTTGCCATGGAGGCAATCCCCACACCTTGTCTTAAGATCGGGGTGCGCAATTTCAAAATAAGAGCGGACAGCGTGATTGAAAAAAAAAAAATCACAATTAAAAAAAATGTTGAAATAAATGCACTGTGGGCCTGAAAAGACCCAGAGGCCGCTATTTGAGTATGGGGGATCTAGGCCATAGGTTATCAAAGTGCCGTCCGGGGGCCACTGATGGCCCGTAGAAACTTTTCTGGAGGCCCGCAATACCATCTGATAATATCTGTAAAATTGTAAAAACTGTACATTGACTTGAAACTATGAAATTCTGTTTAGTGGTGTTTAGCAGCATCTAGCTCCCCCACACCCCCCACACCACCCTCTTTGGTGGCCCTCAGTTCAATGTTAGGTCCCTAAATTGGCCCTCACTCACAATACATTCAGTCCAATACTGAATGTGCCACAAAACACTTCTATTTAGTGCTGGTTCAATGATTTGTAAGCAATGAGCTTAGTGTTGCCATTCTTTCACACACACACACACACACACACACACCCTCCCCTCAACTCCCTTTGCTCTCTTAGCCTAATTTAGATACTGTGAAGAAGTTACACTTCACCTGCTAGTTAGACATTTGGGAATGTCTATTCCTATCCCTTACACTGTTTCAACAAAAGAAGTGGTGGAAGAGTGAGAGAAGGAATACAGTCATAAGGACACAAGTCAGATTTGGCCCTCAGAGATGGGTGCCCTGCATTTACTGGTAAGGGTCTATTTCTCTATGTCAATAACCATTTAGTTAAAGTACGGGTTCACTCAAAACTGTTTTCAGATATCTTACCATGAAATACGATGGTTAAGATTGACATTTTGACAAACACTTCTGTTTCATATTTTGCGGTGATATTTATGTCAGCATATCAGTGAACACTACAGACCACTTGGTGAGTTTCATACTTTGTAGACAGATGTTTAATGCATTTTAGGGAGGATTGTTCCAATGGCCATAGGCTGCTGTTTGAACGGTACAGCAACAAGAAAAAAAATAAATCTCTGAACAGAAGCGTTTGACAAAATTTCAATCTTAACCATCGTATTTCATCGTAAGATATCCGAAAACAGGGCTCAACATCATTTTGAGTGAACCCGTACTTTAAGTTAAAGTCAAGTGTTTTTTTGACTTTGTCTGTTTGCAGCTGCAAAGCCCTCTGCTTATTGCTGCCATCTTCATCACTGGGATTGGTGGGACCTTCCAGTATGGCTTTCAGATCTCTGTGTTGACCTCACCATCCACTGTGAGTACTGTATGTCAGTGAGATCATCTGTAGATATCTCTATCAGTAGACTGGCATGGAAAGTGAGATAATAAGTAGTCTTTGTCACCTGTACTCTGCTGCATTTAAAATGCCACTTGTAATGCTTTGCTGTTTGTTTGTTTGTTTGTTTGTTTGTTTTATGTTTTTCAGTTTTTAATTTCATTCCTCCCAAGCGCTTTGGGATACACTCTGTGTATTATAAATACGCTATATGAATAAATAAACTAAACTAATGGCACTTGTAATTGTAATGCAGTTGTAATTACAGTTCACACAACTGTGTGAATCATGAATTGCACGAGAGAAGTGCCCATGTCTAGCTGGGACCCACTGGTACATTATTACCTCCGCCAAGGAGGTTATGTTTTCGGTCGCGTTGGTTTGTCTGTTGGTTTGTTGGTTGGTTTGTCTGTTTGTTTGTCAGCAGGATAACTCGAAAAGTACTGCACGGATTTGGATTAAATTTTCGGACAATGTGTATATTGGGACAAGCAAGAGCTGATTCGATTTTGGTGGCGATCGGTGATCCAGAACATGATCTGGAATTTATATTGTGTCTGTGACCACATTGCCTTGGCGGAGGTCTGCCCTCTCTGAACGCTTTTCTAGTTAACTTATGGTACTTGAATGTACATTTCTGTCACAGTTCATTAAGGAGCTGGTGAACCAGACGTGTGCTGAGCGGTATGGACTCATCCTGGAGCCGTGGGAGCTCTCTCTCATCTGGTCCTTCATTGTGTCCATCTTCAGCATCGGAGGCCTGCTGGGGTCCTTATGTGGAGGTTGGGTGGTAGATACCTATGGGAGGTGAGGTACTTGTCTATGAAGCCCCAGAAAATATCATCAAATATCAGACACTGGGCATGGAATATATTATATTTCTGGTAAAAGACATTAGTATTTATTTGTTGTATTGATAGTGTTTATTCAATTCAATTCAATTCAATTCAATTTTATTTGTAGAGCGCTCTCTCTCTCTCTCTCTCTCTCTCTCTCTCTCTCTCTCTCTCTCTCTCTCTCTCTCTCTCTCTCTCTCTCTCTCTCTGCAATGTGTGACTGTTTGTCTATCCAATCATGCACCTGTCCAGGAAGAGATGCCTGCAACTGAACAACCTGGTGGCCATCAGCGGAGCCTTGCTGATGCTGTTCAGTAAGACAGCCATGTCGTTTGAGATGATCATGGCTGGAAGGTTTCTATATGGGATTAACATAGGTGAGGGGGATTTGATTTATTTATTAGCCTAGCACAAAGAATGAAGATCCATTGGCATTAAAACAAACAATGGAAGTGTTTCCAGTTCCCTAATTATATATGTGTATATGCATATACAGTAATTCCCCCATATAAGCCGCACTGTGTATAAGCCGCAGGACAGTGTTTTATGCAAGTTAAAAAAAACAAAACCATATTAACACCATATTAACTGCCCCCGTTTTAACCTCATAGCGGAAGAAATTTTGCAAAATCAATGTATAAGCCGCGGCTAATAGTCGGGAAATTACGGTATGTATATATGGGATGGTGAGAAGGTGAGGATTAATGTATATGGTGTTGTTTGTTTGTGGGTACTGTTGAATGTTTTAAATGTCACATGCCGCTGACTGTTTTTGTGTGAAAAAGAATATCCCTGTGGGGACAATAAAGAAATCAATCTATCTATCTATCTATCTATCTATCTATCTATCTATCTATCTATCTATCTATCTATCTAATTGATGAAGGATCAATCAGCACATTTAGCAGAAAGTAAATTCTCCATCAGTGATCCTTAGAAACAAACTGGATTCCTGTCATGTTCTCTGCAGGTATAAACCTGACGGCGCACACTATGTATCTTCTGGAGTGCTCTCCCAAGAGTCTCAGAGGGATGCTGGGTGTAACCGTCACCACCTTCAGTTCCATGGGCAAGTTCTGTGGACAACTGCTGGGCATCAGGTGTTCTCTCCACTCCTCTTAGTCCTTTTCTTCTCTTCTTCTCTTCTTTCCCCTTCTTTTTCTTTTTTAAGATATTTTTAGGGCTTTTTTGCCTTTAATTTGACAGGACAGTAGAGAGTGTGACAGGAAATGAGTGGGGGAGAGAGAGAGAAGGGTAGGGATCGGGAAATAACCTTGGGTCGGAATCAAACCCAAGTCCCAGGATTTGTGATATGATTCAGTCGCCAGCTGAGCTATGCCACCCCCTTTCGTTACCCTTCTTTCCACTCATCCTGTCATATCCTCGTGTAACGGAGGCCAGATAGCTCGGCTAACTTGGCGGCAGTACGTGTAAATCCTCATCACCCAATTCCATGGGCCTCATCACCCAGTTCCATGGGCCCACTCCCACGCCGGGAGTTTGTAGCTTGCGGAGTGGCGGGTTCGAGACCCATGTGCGGTGCGGACAGCAACCGGCTACAGTCTCCTCTCCTCCCATTCGCATCTCTTCTTTCCTTCCTTTTCAGATAAATACTTACTTTGTATACAACGTGAGTTTTTACGACTATCCTATTTATTGTGAAGTACTAGCCAGAGTGTTTGTGTGTTTGTGTGTGTGTGCGTGTGCGTGTGCGTGTGCGTGCGTGCGTGCGTGTGTGTGTGTGTGTGTGTGTGTGTGTGTGTGTGTGTGTGTGTGTGTGTGTGTATTAGTGATCTTCTGGGTACGGATGATCTGTGGCCCTGGCTGTTGGGTTTCAGTGGCTTCACTGGGCTACTGCAGCTGCTGACTCTTCAAGTGTGTGTGTGTGTGTGTGTGTGTGTGTGTGTGTGTGTGTGTGTGTGTGTGTGTATTAGTGATCTTCTGGGTACGGAGGATCTGTGGCCCTGGCTGTTGGGTTTCAGTGGCTTCACTGGGCTACTGCAGCTGCTGACTCTTCCCCTGCTACCAGAGTCACCCCGATACCTGCTGCTGATGAAGAACGATCGACAAGCCTGCGAGAATGGTGAACACACACACACACACACACACACACACACACACACACACACACACACAGAGATATGTATGGCACGCACTGTGTACTCACCCTATAGGATCTTAATGGCCTCCAACCACATCTCTACACACACACACACACACACACACACACACACACACACACACCACACCACACACACACTACACACACACACAGATGCTGGACTGGTATGAAAGCTGTATGGCAATATGAAAGCTGTTTTTTAACCCTCTTTTGGGTATGACCATGTATGACTAGGAATCCTGCCATCTTTGTTTGGTCTTTTATTTTTGTTAAAGGAAAGGATTTGGATTTGTTCTGTCTACTTCTCCCACTCTCTCTCTCTCTCTCTGTCTCTCTCTCTCTCTCTCTCTCTCTCTCTCTCTCTCTCTCTCTCTCTCTCTCTCTCTCTCTCTCTCTCTCTCTCTCTTTCTCTCTCTCTCTCTCTCCCTCCCTCCCTCCCTCCAGCCTTAGCCCGTCTATGGGGTAGTAATCAGAACCACGGTTCTGAGGTGGAGGACATGTTGGCAGAGAGTGCTGCCCAGAAAGGGGTCCATTCCCTGGGAGTGAAGGCGCTGGTGACTGAGCCGTCTTTACGCTGGCCACTCTTGACCATCCTTGTCAGTTCAGTCTCCCTGCAGTTGTGTGGCATCAATGCTGTAAGGCCCTTCTAAGACAATTGCACTATCACAGTTATAGGCATCTATAGTGTGGTAAACTGAATGTGAATGCATTAATAGGTAATGCCAGTAGAGGGAGCTAGCGCTCTTGGATATAAGGGAAGCTAGATGCAATGTAGCTAGAGTCGAGAAGAGAGCGAGAAGCCATGAGCTGTTAACTTGTTCTACAATAAAAGGCAGTTAGCCAAAGAGTTATCATGTGTGATGATTAGTGACACTCGGCTCCAAAGATATCACATATAGATTTCAATTTTCTATATTTCTTTAGTAACTATTTCATTTGGATTGTTGAGACATTTACTGTAAAAATCTGTTATACATGACCTTATTACTGTGTATTCAGACCGAGACCGATTCAGGCGACGTGGGCGACGGAAGTAATTGGCTTTGAATGGAGACGGGCGAATTGGGCGACAAAGGTGGCAGGCGACTTGGGCAACGAAACTTGGGCGACTTGGGCGATAAAATCAAGTTAAAATTCAGTTAACTTTATGTAATGAGCTATGATGCGGTTGGGCGATTACCAATCAGAATGTCGATTTACTGGCGAGATGCCTGTAGAGAAGCAGGATCGAACGTTTGAATGCTAACGTCATGGGCAATTTTGCCGGTTTGGTTGCTGTGCCCAAGCGATGTTTCTTGGGAGTCTTCGGCGTCTCTTGCCAATTTATCGCTTGCGGTCTGAACGTACATATTAGAAATTAATATTATTGATTCCTATGGAGCTGTGGACTATTGTAATGTATCAGTGCAACAAATTTGATGCTGGAATCATTATTAATATGAACTATGAATTATTACTAAAAAATGCTATAGTGAATTACTGCATCATATTGCATGTGTGTGTGTGTGTGTGTGTGTGTGTGTGTGTGTGTGTGTGTGTGTGTGTGTGTTCAGGTGTACCTATACTCATATGATGTGTTCAGTGCCGCAGGGATCCCTCCTCACCAGCTGCGGTATGCAGCTCTTGGAACAGGTCTCTGTGAGGTTGTCACCTCCATCTCTTGTGTAAGTCTCCCATCACTCCCATCCTCCTGGCACTCTCTTGCCCTTTCTTCCTGTCACACATGTTTTCACACAACTTCTTACCTGCAAGAAAAGCTTGCTTGGTTTTTTTTGTTGTTGTTGTTTTTTTGTTTCTGATATACAGTAAGAAGCCGGGTTGAATAGAGAGAAATTGCTTTGGCATATTACTGTAAAGGAACACACAAAGTTTTTGGCCAAGTTACTCATTTTCCATTTGTCCTAGAATTGCTCTAGAATAGACTCTAGCTGCGGTAGAAAATAAATAAATCGGCCTAAATAGTGGAATATTCCTTAGAGAGTGTGTTATTAGAGCTTCTGCTGTGGGCCTATGTGTACCTGTGAATAAATTAAGTTGAAGGGTTCAGATGCAAAAACCCCTAACTCCACTTGACCACTTTTTGAGAAAAAGGCCATTTTTTATCAGATATTTTAGACACGGCGGGGAGCAGATTTTATTTTATTTTTTCACAAAAACATTTCATTTACATATTCTAGATTTATACAGGATTCACACAATATCATCAACTCAGTTTTCACAAAAATGATGTTTAGGGGGTTTTGCATCTGAACTCTTCAGTTATTGTTAGGTGTGTCTTTTGTATATCCTCTTCCCCAGACACATTTGGTTTTATGAACCTGACTACTACTACTACTACTACTACTACTACTACTCAAAGCCAAAGTCAAAGCGAACTTTATTGTCAATCAAGCACTGCAACAGTACATTGCACGCAGACTGAAATTGCATTTCTCAAAGCTCCAAAAGTGCAGTTAAAATTAAGACATACAACTAAGATGTATATAGGACATCACAACTCACAAGACATAAAGTGCAAGATATCAAGATATCAGGCATGGTAATAATAGATAACAGTAACATAATAACATAACATAACATAACCTCACAGACATTGTGAGCATACATTCTGGACTGTCAGTGTTTCAGAAGAAGGTGCAAGTGAGGCAAAGTGCATGGTGCAAATAGTAGTAGTAGTACTGGGTGAACACAGTGATGTGTTTATGTGCATGTTGGTGTTTGTGTGCATCTCAGGTGCTGGTAATTGAGAGCACAGGAAGGAGGGTGCTGCTACTACGTGGTTTCTTTGGGATGAGCATCACTTTGGCCCTCCTCACAGTCACACTATACCTGCAGGTCAGATAAATACACCAACACACACACACACACACACACACACACGCACACACACACACACTCTCTCTCACACACACACACACACACACACACACACACACAAACACACACACACACACTATGTGTACATTCATATATACACAGCCTCATCTCTCCTTACAGATTTATGATGAAAGCGCAGGTCATTAAAGAGTATGTGTGAATCTTTCTCTCTCTTCTCTCCTTTCTGAAGACCCTCTTGTCCTGGATGCCGTATTGCAGCATGGCCCTAGTCTTCATCTTCATCTTCTTCTTTTGCTCCGGACCAGGTAAGCCATGCCAAGAGAAACTCTTGAAACAATACACAAAAAGGTTAACTGTCATGACATTTCATTTCATTTTCATTTCATTTATATTATGCATCATCATTTACACTTCATTACTTTTACTTTCTATATCAAACTTTAATTTCATCTCTTGTGTAATCACCAATAAGTTTTTTTTAATACACATACTTTTATCTTCAATTATTTATCATAAGTATAATTATTATTGTTTTTTTTCTTTAATATTATTATTTCTTTTTTGTTTCTAAGCACATTGAATGACTATTGAGTATGATAATGTGCTATACAAATAAACTTGAACTTGACATCATAGGTAAAAATCCTGATTTTGATTGGTTCCATATCTCAGGATTGGAAATAGGCTCAGTAGTCATACTGAGCGGAAGAGTGAAATAAAGTTGAGCTCACAGTTCAGTGTGTGAGCATGATTTGCCTGCCACACCTGTCTGTAGCAAAGTATCAGTGCTGTTCTCAGTACCATAAAGTACAGATGCCATTGGAGTACTTGAAATACTGGCAATTTAAATGGCAATGCTGTTTCACCATTTTCCCAAGCTTTGTTTTTTTCTTTTTATCTTCTTTTTTTAACAGTCCAGAGAGGGCATCTGGACTGTGTAGGATAAATGAAGGTTTATATTTTTTTGGATTATAATAAATGTACATGAGATTTAAAGTGAATCTGCTCTTTCCTTTTGAATGAATTGAACAGCTGGCATTTTTGCGCCCCTGCCTGGTGAAATCTTCACTCACTCCTACAAGGCAGCCGCATTTACCATTTCTACCACCAACAATTGGATATGCCTGTTGCTTTTAGGAATGCTCTTTCCTCTCATAGTGGTAAGAATGCACACATCACACATCACACACATCATGACATCACATGCATCACACATCGCATCACATCACATGCACACATCACACACACCCCCCATCACTCTCTCTCTCTCTCTCTCTCTGTCCCTCTCTCTCTCTCTCTGTCCCTCCCTCTCTCTCTCTCTCTCTCTCTCTCTCTCTCTCTCTCTCTCTCTCTCTCTCTCTCTCTCTCTCTCTCTCTCTCTATCTATCTATCTATCTATCTATCTATCTATCTATCTATCTATCTATCTATCTATCTTTTCATCCGTGCATCACAATCACTCTGTTTCTCCTTGCCTTTGTATTTACTTTTGCCATCTCTAGTATATTATTTAAAGACAGTCACAATGACCAGCATTAACCAGGGAATATCTATATCTATGATATTAATATGGCTTTCAGCTTTCCTCCACTTTTGTGATATTCATTTAGCATTTTTTAGACAATGTTTGTCTGTGTGTGTGTGTGTGTGTGTGTGTGTGTGTGTGTGTGTGTGTGTGTGTCTCGGTGAATGGTGCTGGAAGCTAGCCTGACATAGCCCGCCCATAATACGAATGTTCATCCGTATCCATGGTCTGGGGACGGTCTTCATGGGTGGGTTTACATCGGTAGAGAGACTACCGGCCAATAAGCGAAGCTGATTAGACGAGCTGTCCAATCGTTTCAAACCAGAAGTGAATGCCCTCCCCCCCGCAGTATAATCGCATCAGGTTAAAGAACCTCCAGACCATGAATATGGATGAATAGCAGGTTATTATGGTCGGGCTATGTCAGGCTAGCTGGAAGGAGCTTTGACACTGAATCTCCATCTTACTTTATGGTCTCACGTCCACAGGAACACCTTCACTACTTCTGCTTCCTCATCTTCTTCATAGTCTGCCTCACTACAGGGCTGTTTGTGTGGTTCTATGTTCCCGAGACGAAGAACCGCACTGCTCTTGAGATTACGGCAGAGTTCCACAGGATGCACAGCAAAAACGTACCCAGTCCTCAAGACAAAGACCAAATCACAACAGAGATCAGAAACAAACAACTTAAGCTCAAAGACGTTGAACTTAGCATGTCCACTAAACTCTAACACAGGGGTGACCAACCAGTCGGAGACCAAGAGCCACATATCTGGCTATGTTACAGCAAAGAGCCACATCGGCACACAAGCACACACACCTCTGCCAGTGAGATGATGCGTAAAAAAGTCACTCACCAAAATGATAACAGAAATGTACCCATACAATAGTAAGCCCACAGGCCAACAACATCATACACATGGACGCACAGAACGTGTGGCACGCTGAATGGCACACAAACACAAACTTGGACATGAACGTAAGAGCCGCATGACTCTGGGCAAAGACCGAGCCTCGGGTTGGCCACCCCTGCTCTAACACATTTGATGCTGAAACACAAGACAAAGACTGCCACAGTACTCAGTGGTTAAGCAGGATGCCTAAGGCATTGTTGATAGTTGCCATTTTATAACATGCATAGGGTATACTGTTGGTGTTCAGTGATTCCACACTGTTCTTTTTGCTATTCTTTTACACTGTGATTTTACCATTAAAGTTAACAAATTCGAAATTATTTGCTTCATTTATTCTTTATCAGCTTGGTGCTCCCACCCTGTATCAGTCAGTATGTTTACTCGCACAACTCAATTGAGTAACGGTTGTTGTCAAGCTAAGCTTTTCAACTGGACTTTATGTGAGTGGGTCTAGAATAGATTTGACCTATGTACTGTATATAACTCTATACATAAGTTATATTTGATCATCTCCAGACCAGACCAGATAGACTAGCCTGTTTGGGGAGTTTGAGGTTTGAGGCACTATAGGTTTCACTTCCTGTGTGTGTCACAAATTATGCAATTTGACAGAGCTTCACACACCAGGCCCTCATGTCTGACAGTTGCAATATCAGCAGAACAATTCAGCACATCCTTGCACTCACAGGACAGGAAGTGCCATATTTAGGGTACACAACTCTGTATTCACAACAAAAATAATTCAACATTAATTTCGAATATGAAAATATTGCATTAGAGCATTGTAAATATGCACATTTCAAAATAACAGATACCCATTTTGCTATTTGTACTCATTATCAAATGGAGAGATCATTTGCTTAGCCTATACAATTTTTGAATGGAGGTTCACCTTATCTTTAACCAGATCTTTTCTCATCATTTCGTAGTTGGGACTTACTTTCTGTTCCATAGGTTCAGTGCTGACAAATATGCAGAGGCCTACATTTTTTTAATCATGAAAAACAATCCATTAATGCATTTTGTTTTACTTTATTTGTTTATTTCTGCTTGGAAGCATACATAGACATATCCAGAAAGAGGGTCACAGGCATGGCTCAACATTAATAAACAATATAGAAGCTCCATGTAACTAAATTAACCTACAAAATATTTACAGCCTTACTTGCTTTTTTTTGTTTTTAATTTTTTTAATTGTGAAACAGCGAAACAAACTATCACAACTCATTGTGTCACTCCATGTTTTAACTCCAGGAGTGTTCAGCACAGTTACCCACATGTATGCACCTAACCCCTGAGACATGGTGCCTTTGATGGTATAACCTTTATCTTTAAAACTAATCTGACCGCCACTTGCAGGTTCTCTACTGAAAGTGTTTCCCGGAGTAGAGAGTGGAGTATTGTAATACATTTTTTTCAGCAAATTAGCATCACAAGCTTGAGATGACTCAAAAATGCCCAATCCTATGTAGTTCTCATACACATTCCTATCAAAAGGTACAGAGAACATGACAGCAAGGCGACAGCAGGTTTGTTCAGGTTTGGAATTGTCAACAATATCATACATGATGACTCCATAAGGTCCCTCTGCTTGTGAACTGTACTTGCAGAATCCACAAATCATTTGGTTGCGTGTTGTCACTGTAGGCAACAGAGGTACTTCACAGAATCCAGACTCCATGAAGACCCTGAAAAAAAACAAGTGTTAACAAAGAATAGATAATTTCTTAATTTTTAAAATAAAAATTAAGTTGGTACATGATACAGTTTATTATTATGGTGCTATTTTTGCTATGTTGTAAACCTGATTCTTAACTCACTTTGGATTTGTGAAAGTGGCATTTGTTGTACTGTTGGTCATATCAATAACCACTTTTCGGTCAGTCACGACACTGAGCCATTCCATGGCTTTTATAAGTGTTGTTATTCCAGTACTTGCCATTATGGTTTCTGTCAAAATAATAGCCTACACTGAAAATGAAAATGAATACTACTTAACTAACACCAACATGTTGTTATAATATTTGCAGTAAAAAATAGTTGAATAGGTTGGAAAGGAAAAGTTGAAAAGGTTAAACCTTTTAGTTACCTTTTCAGTTAATTTTTCTTTACCTCAAGACAGAATGATGTTATGTTACCAACCATATGATGTGAAAGTAAAAACCGTTGCCTGTATTTATATCTTAAGGCACATCTCAGGTTACCTCACTCACGTCAGATCATGCGCTACGTAACTTTCGTAAGGCCTCCGCGCAACGATCTGATGTTGATGCCATTGGGAGGGATTTCAAGCCCAATATTTCCTAACCGGACCAATCAGGGCTGCTGGCTGCTGTAGAAGGTGTGACATAGCGAAGAAGCAACTGTTTTGAATTCAACCAATCCGACAAACGTAACCAGCGTCATCGGTTGGTTTCGATATGGGTTTCGATGTGGTTGGCTGAAGTGTACGTCAATTAAATTGATGGACAAGCCGTTTGTCCAGTTAGATTCAAGGATTTCTGGCTCCTGAAATAAATCGTCTATCGCGGATGATCAGATGTTCGCGCGTAGCGCTACATCTGACGTGAGTGAGGTAACATCTCAGGTTAGATCTAGCCTAAACCAAACCACAAACACTGAAAACAGCACATGTGAACGTTCTCACTTATCAAATGTGAACATGTGCACGTATTCAGTATGATTCTTAGGCAAGACACTCATTTTGTTCATGTTTGATGGAAATGTTTGTTCAGATTTCATCATTTTCTCCTTTGTTGTGTCAGCCTAGCCTGGCTTGATCACAAAATTTCACGTAGAGACAGGTAGTATGGGTAGGCCCAGGCTAGTGTCAGCCTACACACATGACAAATTACAATGAAACTGTACTGAATTAACAGTCCCTGAATTCTCACATTCTGGTTTTGAGCATGGATATGGCTCTGTATGTTGGTATGTCACTGTAAAATGAGACACCTCTTAAGTGAAATCTCAAACGAAAGAAAGAATTCAAAGCATTCTCACAGAGCGTGGAGAACTGAAACATGAACACGTGCATGTAGCCTTTGTAGCCAGCATTCTAATAGACTTAAAAGGATCCCCGGCTAGTTTGGCATGTTAGCGTTATAAGATTAGTAACAACGTCAATTTTAATTAACGTTACCCCAAAACATTAAAACTACGACTGTTTTAAAGAAAATGTTTATTAGAACCTGAAAATCATTTCTTTGGTAAAGTTCTATTACGGTTACGCCTCAATGACTTATGGGTAAATCGTGACATCAAATGGTTGTCCAGCAAAATTCCATGGCTTTACAGGACCAGTTTAGGACGTTATTGCAAAGTAAAATACATCTTCTGTGAAGTTTGCCGTTTAAACCCACGCCACCATGAATTAAGGGAACAACGCGGAAGACAGTACACGGTGTTGGAAGATGATGGGAGAGGTGAGGATACGATAGAGGATCAATATTTACGTTGTCCATGTGTAGCTCCAGCTTGACCGAAAGCAGTGCAACCATTTGTCGTCACGTTTTACCCATAAGTCATTGAGGCGTAACAACAATGGAACTTTACTAGTGAAATAAATTTCAGCTTCTAATAAACATTTTCTTTGAAACTATCGTATTTTTGATGTTTTTGAATAACGTCAATTAAAGTTGACGCCAATGCTAGTCTTATAACGCTAACATGCCCAACTAGCCGGGGATCCTTTTAAGACATGTTTGTGGCTCAGGATTCATAAAGCACACATTTTGTTAAAAAAAACATGATAAGGTCAAACATCACTATGGCAAATTTACTTTATGAACTGTGAAAGAGCATGTCTACCACTAATATTCAATACACAAAAGAAAAAAATTAAGTCTGCCCCACCTACTGTAATAAAAACTGTAACAGCTTACAGAGAAAACTACACACTAGTGTCTGCACTATTTCAAAATAAATAAATAAATCACCCTTCAAGCTCTCTATGGCCTACTGTAAAAGGAGACTCCATCATACCATTTAGACGCACCACTTTTGCCCAAAACGTGCTGTCAGTAATGGGAGGTAAAATTTGGAACAGCCTACCTCTCCACATAAGAGAGTGCCCCACTTACAACACCTTTAAAAATCACCTAAGACAGTGGTACCTTCAAAACCAAACATTCAATCACTAAATGTTACACATTTTGTTGCTTCTGTATATCTGTTTATTGTTTACCATTTCTTGCTTTTTCTGCTTGTTTGTTTGTCATTTTTCTTTTGTTGCTTCTGTATATCTGTTTACCTGTTTTTGCTTTTTCTTTTTCTGCTTGCTGTCTGCATGTATGTTTGATTTTTCTGTCTTGGAGTAGATTTCTCATGTTTATGTGTACCTTTTGGTGATGTCCATGTCAGCATTGTACCCGCTTTGGTGTTGTCCATGTTTGTCTTTTTGTTTGTCTTTTGTCTTTTTTAGATATGTTTTTATGTTACCTGCCAGGGGACTACAGATGAAAAGTAGTGTTTTGACTAATTCTGGCATATTTACATGGCTGTATTTTTATACAAAAATGTTCATAAATATGCATGGTCCCTACCAAATAAACCAATAAATAAATAAATAAATACTCTTGCGACACAATTTTAACCAATATAGCTGTACAGGGTCCAAGAAGGCCATTCAGCCATTCATTCTACAATACAATCGATTTACCTATGTCCACTTTGATGCACCCAGGATGCAAACATGCAACCCTTAGTACTGAAGGCAAGAGCCAAACCACTATGCTACAGTGGACCACAGGAATCAAGTGCTTAACTTTACATTCACACACACACACACACACACACACACACACACACACACACACACACACACACACACACACACACACACACACACACACTCACTGTGTGGTTCCTAGCAGTCCAAGAAGAAATGAGGAACAGAACTAGCTTACCCGGTAATAAATAGAACGAAAACAATAGGGATCAGTGCAGCTTCACTGCTTGGACCCCTTACTAAAAGTGATCTGGTTGTGAGTTAGCCTGACATAGCCCGTCTGGGGACAGTCGTCTGGGGCGGAGAGACTACCGGCCAATAAGCAAAGCTGATTAGATGAGCTGTCCAATCGTTTCAAACCAGAAGTGAATGTTCTCCCCCTGCAGTATAATCGCGTCAGGTTAAAGAACCTCCAGACCATGAATACGGATGAACATTATGGTCGGGATATGTCAGGCTAGGTGTTAGTGTCCATTTGTCTGGATTTGGGAAATAGATGTTTAACTAAAATCAGTAGCCTACCTAACTTTGTAATTAAGAAAAACGGTAGCCCACCTTGTATACCTTTACACCTACTTTAGACCTGTTCAAAAAAAACTTTTTTTGTTATTTTAAAGCCAATTGCTGTGATTCCCATTCTCCAAGCTGTGGAATGGCCAGATATAAAATTATTTTGATTTTGGACCATGGGAAGGCCTGCCTCATGAGCCATGAACTTTTAATGCTGATTTTTGCTAAAAAACGCCTGAGATTTTGACCCATTTTGCCTCATAACTTTCATATCATTAGTCATAGAGCATTATGAAAGGTGCCATATGAAAGCTGGGGACATGTACTTTCAGGTGATACCCAATATGTTAGTGATCTAGACAGTCATTGTTGTTTTTGAAGCTAAAATGTGCTAAATTTTAGGCAATTTTGGAGGTTTCAGATCAGACATCACATCATTTTACCTGTTACATGTACTAAATCAACAAATATAATGCCAAATTGAACTTTGCAATGATATATAGTATCAATTGGAACATTGAAAATAACATTTTCTGCCCATTAGGAACACAAAACCTGGTGTATTAGGTTGAACATGAAAGTAATGGTTATACATAGGAACTGGAGAGTTAGTTATTTCAATAACATTATCATTTGTATGGCTTTCTTGAAGCTGTCAAATTTCCTCCTAATGTACTCCACAACCTAAAGCCGACAACTTCTCTGTTCTAGATTTGTTGTTATCTCAGTGGCAAAATCAGATATCATTTTCACCCCTCGTTCAGAAACATCATTAGTCCCCTTGATAGACTTCACAAACTTTTCAGCCGATCGGTGTCCATTTCAGGGTTCCCACACATCCTGGAAAACCTAGAACACCTGAAATCTTAGAGGTGGCTTTTCCAGTTATGGAAAACACCTGGAAATGACCTAAAATCTGTATTGTCCTGGAAAAATTAGCCATATCATTAAAGCGAAGTTTTTGATGTAATTCAAGCATAGCCATGTTGCAGGAGCCTGCTGACTGCACTATAAAGCGAGTAGAACGGAAGAATTTTGAACATAGATTGACTGTGAACACAAAAGCGAAAAAGCAGTTTACATGATCCAATGACAAAACATTTTGTGTTCGGCCAATGTTGTTTCAAATTCTTTCATTCCACTCGCTAGCTAGTGCAATAAGTACTGTATACTCAGACATGCTTGAGTTAAGCCTACACCAAGTCTTTTCTTTAAGACATTATTCTAAAAATGAATTTGCTCACTGCCCCTGCACAAATGCACCGCATGTTGGTGTATCATAGTTTTGATAGTTGGTGATCCCTGTCCTTGAATTTACGGGAAAAAAGCCTGGAAATGTCCTTACATTTGATGTTGAAGAAAGAGTGGGAACCCTGATTATACTCTTTCTAGGTTTCCACTGATTGAGTTATCCAATCAGTCTCAAATCCACATGCATCAAATAAGAAGTGTGATTCTGGCCCTACCAAATCAGTAAGCGTTGTCGATCGATTGATGATGGGGAAAACAGTCTGATTTTGCCACTGAGATAACAACAAATCTAGAACAGAGAAGTTGTCTGCTTTAGGTTGTGAAGTAGCCTAGAAATCTAGACACCCTAGCGGCAGCAAATTAATTTGTTCTGCCTGTACGTCTAGTAGCAAGCCATAGGGAATTTTATTGGATGACGCTGTTGGCGACATCTAATCACAACGCTCTATATGTTTAGGGCGGGCTTCGCCGATCTTGTTCGTTCCTGCGATTGGCCATAGGCTATCCTGTTGCGTCCAGAAGTAGTTTGAAAGAGCAGCGTTGTTCAGCCCATGACTGAATTCGGTTTATCTCTCGATGCCAGACTATACATTTCAATGATATAGGATGGCCTGCCAGGCTAGTTGTGGAGTACACTGCAAGGAAATTTGACAGCTTCAAGAAAGCCATACAGAACAAATGATAATGTTACTGAAATAACTGACTCTCCAGTTCCTATGTATAATATGTAAATACTTTCATGTTCAACCTAATACACCTGGTTTTGTGTTCCTAATGGGCAGAAAATGTTATTTTCAATGTTTCAATGCTATTACTGTAAATATATATCATTGTAAAGTTCAATTTGGCATTATATTTGTTGATTTAGTACATGTAACAGGTAAAATGATGTGATGTCTGATCTGAAACCTCCAAAATTTAACACATTTTAGCTTTAAAAACAACAATGACTGTCTAGATCACTGACATATTGGGTATCACCTGAAAGTACATGTCCCCAGCTTTCATATGGTACCTTTCATAATGCTCTATGACTAATGATAAGGAAGTTATGAGGCAAAATGGGCCAAAATCTCAGGCGTTTTTAACAAAAATCAACATTAAAACTTCATGGCTCATGAGGCAGGCCTTCCCATGGTCCAAAATCAAAATAATTTTATATCTGGTCATTCCATAGCTTGGAGAATGGGAATCACAGCAATTGGCTTTAAAATAACAAAAAAAGTTTTTTTTGAACAGGTCTAACCTACTTGTATAAATTTAACTGACACACTTTATGACCATATTTCTGTTTCAGGAGCTTGTCTGTGTTGTATGTTCAGAGTGTTTTTTTCCCTATGTTAATTTGTATGGACTGTGTGGGAGTGGTTGTGGCGATGAGGCGACTTTTCCTTACAGTTGCTCTACTTTTACCATTTATTCCCCTATGTTCCCTTAGCCTGATTTAAATAAAGAAGTTACACTTCACCTGCTAGTTAGATATTTGGACTGGTCTATTCCTGTTACAGAGGCACCTGCACAGCAACAGAGAGAGAGAGAGAGAGAGAGAGAGAGAGAGAGAGAGAGAGAGAGAGAGAGAAATAAAGAACACCACACACAAACAAACTCTGGTTGAGCTCTCAAATATGTGTGCCCTTGGCTTACTGGTAAGTATCCGTTCTTCCCCCATTGGGTATGACTCTTAAGCTTAATGAAAATGTTGGTTTCTTTCTTTGGTGTTTATTTGTTTTGGACTGTTTGCAGCTGCAAAGCCCTCTGCTTATTGCTGCCATCTTCATCACTGGGATTGGTGGGACCTTCCAGTATGGCTTTCAGATCTCTGTGTTGACGTCACCATCCACTGTGAGTATGTGAGTGAGATCTGTAACCTCCTTTAAATCTAACCAGTGATCTTTGAACATTACAGAAAGCAAATAAAAGGTCTTCCATCAAGATGTAGGAATTTTTGCTTTCTTAAATTTTTTCATCTTAAGATAAACCATACACATTCACCTCCTCACGTAGGTTACTGGCTCCAAATATTGAAAAGTCCTTTTCTGTTTTTGTATGCTGTTTGGTGTCATGGACAAACCCTCTTTGAAAGTGGTCAAGGCATTACAAAAAATCCTTCGTCTGTCTTTTTTGCTGTAATGGTCTTCTTGACATTCTGGCCACTCCATGTGAACAATCCATGTCCAAGAGACCTATTTATTTTCTGTGTAATATATAAATATATTGTCTGTGTGCAGTTCATTAAGGAGCTTGTGAACCAGACATGTGCTGAGCGGTATGGACTCATCCTGGAGCCCTGGCAGCTCTCCCTCATCTGGTCCTTCACTGTGTCCATCTTCTGTATCGGAGGACTGCTGGCCTCGCTGTGTGCAGGGCAACTGGTGAATGCATATGGAAGGTAAGGCAGTGGTTACCTCACTCACGTCAGATGTAGCGCTACGCCCGTACATCTGATATTCAGCGATAGACGAGTTATTTCAGGAGCCAGAAATCCTTGAATCTAACTGGGCAAATGGCTTGTCCATCAATTTAATTGACGTACACTGCAGCCAACCACATCGAAACCAACCGATGACGCTGGTTACGTTTGTTGGATTGGTTGGATTCAAAACAGTTGCTTCTTCGCTACGTCACACCCTCTACAGCAGCCAGCAGCCCTGATTGGTCCGGTTAGAGAATATTGGGCTTGAAATCTCTCTGATGGGCTTCAACATCAGATCGTTGCGGAAGTGCCTTACAAAAGTTACGTAGCGCATCATCTGACGTGAGTGAGGTAAATTCAGTGGAGTCCCAGAGAAAGTCTTTGGTCTTTTAGGGAGTCGATGGTTCATTTCAGGTAGCATTGCCTTCTATTCTACACTATTCCCCCCAATTTAGGGTTAGAGTGAGGATTGACGGGATTAGGGTTAGGGTTGGGTTAAGGTAGTGCCTTTTAAGCTGTGCCGCCAGGAAGGTGCCTTTGAGGCCAAAAACATAATTGAGAGACCCTGAAAAGGTGTCAAAGTCCTACATTAATCACACAGAGTGAAAGAGAGAAGATGATTTAGCTATATTTCCTATGCAGCCCTCATGTTTCCCTTTGGTTGGCTTATTATGACCGCCAAGCTAGATTGTCAGTTTTTTTTTCTCTCTCTCTCTCTCCCTTCATCTACTTCCTGAATTTTTGGTCAACGATTCCCGGTACACCGTAACACCGGGGCACATGAAACTTGGTGGGCATGTAGCCCCAGTAGACTTTTACGGAAAAATTTTGTTTGGTCCATCTTTGCGCAGTTTTTCCTAAAGAACTACCTGACCCGTGACAATGAGGATGAAATGTTTATGGAATGTTGGCCTCAAGAGCCCACATCCAGTCATTTCTGATTTGCACCCCTATGGTAAAAAATTAAAATGCTATATTATGCTGCTTTAATTGCCCCTATCTTTAGATCAGATGTTATGAACGGCATTTGTCAAGTTTTGTGGAATTTCATCCATGGGGGGCTATAAAATAAATGTATGTATGTATGTACATTTAATGACTGTACAACTATTGACCTGTAGATGGTGCTATTAAGCTTATAAACTGAGACACATTCACACAGTTATAACCTGGAACATATGCAGGCACACATACATTCACACTGTTATAATTATTATTGTTATTATTGTTATTAGTTCCTATTGTTATTTAAACATAGTTGTTCCTCTGACTATGTATACACAGGGTGGAAAAATGACAAGACCACACTCTCTCAAAATGAGTAGATTGTGTCCAACAGTAATGTTGCCTTTACTGGCATGTCTTACCCCATCATGACGCTCTTCAGAAAAACATGCATCACATCTTTTGACACCTTAAATCTAGCTCCTGTTTAGTGTTTACCAATGAATTTTGTATTAAATGAAAATATCTTACTTGCCCTATCGTTGTCCTGTCCCATCATGCACTTCTACAGGAAGAGATGCCTGTTGCTGAACAACCTGGTGGCCATCAGTGGGGCTGTACTAATGCTGCTTAGTAAGACGGCCATGTCCTTTGAGATGATCATGGTGGGAAGATTTCTTTATGGGATTAACGCTGGTAAGACAAGCGGTCAGCACAGTCACTATGCAGCGCTGTGAAACATTAGTGTGATTTGCTAGCCTGGCACGCCCTCCCAGTGACGTAACATCTTCGGCGTTGCTGTCCCTGGTCTGGCCAGCTGCTGATCGGGCAGGACTTCTGAGTTCCACAAAAATGTGGAACCCCCCCCGGAAACCAATCAACTTGAGCAGCTCCAACGGCTCTCAGTCCTGTTCAAGCAGTCTTCGCGTCACATACGTCAGAGGAAAGAGCGGTGTGATTGGTTTTGCTTCGGCACAGCATTTTCTAACATCGACCAGTTGCAAACCGAAGCATTTCAGGGAGGCGGGTCAACCATGCGCTTTGAAAAAGTTTGTTATACGGGCTCTTGGTCAGACCAAAGTCTCGCAGGCCTTTTGAAAGTCGATGGCAATCAGGCTAGTAATTTGCCAGGTTTGGTAAACATAAAAATAAGACCTATTTGTGAAGGCCTGCATGCTGTCAGCTTTTGAGACATTCCTGTTTTTAATTCATTCAATAATAATAAAGTATGTGAGATGTCCTTATGGGGATTCAGCGATTTTAGACTACAATGTAAAGTGGTGTAATCCCAGTGGACAAAGAATCAATCTGAAGCTAAATGTACTACATGTATCTGCTGTAACAGACACCCCTGTACCAGTTGTGATACCATTATTGCATTTAATGAATTCTGAATGCATGGACCCATTATCCTTTTATACTGACACCAATTTAATTCAGTGTCCCAGTGAGTGATTGTTATGCTAAAGTCTTTTTTTTGTGCATACATGAATACATGAAATTAAATTAATGAAATTAAAATAGATTCCACTTCCCTTGTTGATCTGGATCAATCAGTATTCATGAAATATTGATTAGTGTGACCTTTAACCTCTGGCATATTTGTGTGTTCTCTCTCTCCAGGCATTAGCCTTACTGTCCACACTATGTACCTAGTGGAGTGTTCTCCCAAGAGGCTACGGGGGATGGTGGGGGTGACTGTTACCACATTTGTTTCCACGGGGAAGTTCTCTGGACAGTTCCTGGGCATCAGGTGTTCTCTCGTCTCTCTTTCTCTTTCTTCTGCTCCTTCAGATACTCTCTAACCCTCACAAGATTCTTATATGGCCATGTGTGTGTGTGTGTGTGTGTGTGTGTGTGTATGTGTGTGTGTGTGTATTAGTGATCTGCTGGGTACGGAGGATCTGTGGCCCTGGCTGTTGGGTTTCAGTGGCTTCACTGGGTTACTGCAGCTGCTGACTCTTCCCCTGCTACCAGAGTCACCCCGATACCTGCTGCTGATGAAGAACGATCGACAAGCCTGCGAGAATGGTGAACACACACACACACACATGAGTAACGCACACACAGTGAACTGCTCTCTCTCTCTCTTTCTCTTTCTCTCTCACACATTTAAGTGTATGTTTGGTTGTGTTTGTTTGTCAAACCAATATCAAGGACCACAATGGAAATAAGTCCTTGACTTTTTTGTGTTACCCTTGTTAATACATGATTACAGTAGTATTATGTATTTTAACGGATGATCAAATAAACAATCAAATCAAATCAAATCAAATCAAATCATTTACACACACAGACATGGGCTGGATCTCAATGTCCACCATAAACCCTAATTCATGAACCCTCAAAGACTTAAAGGAGAAAGCCGGCGTGAATCAACACGTAGTCCTACTGTTTTGTAGTGCCAAGCACTATTGTTAGCCACCTCAATCACTGGATTTCATGCAAGGCAGACTGAGATAGCGAAACGGCAGCTAACATTAACAGAATGGGGCATTTCAAAACGAAAGCAAATAGATTAGGTTTCGTTTTTGACATGCCTCATTCAGTTAGTGTTAGCTGCCGTTTCGCAAACTCGGTCTACGATGCACAAAATTTTATCATTGAGGTGGCTTGAGCTGCCGTTTCGCTATCTCAGCCTGTCTTGCTTGAAATCCAGTGATTGAGGTGGCTATCAATAGTGCTTGGCACTATAAAACAGTAGGACTACGTGTTGATTCACGCCAGTTCATGCCAGTTAAGTTTTTGAGGGTTAAGGGCTCATGGTTTAGGATAGATATTGTGATTCAGTCATACACACCCATACACACAAATACACAAATACACACATACAGTACAGTATATCAAATGATGGGGTTTACAGGGTTACAAGCTTCTCCTCCTGCTCTTTTTCACTCTTTCACTCTTTCTTCTTCTTCTCTCTCTTGTTAGGCCCCAGGCAGGTAGGCTGAGTCCATGAGGCGTTGATCTGCCCATGGTTTCTTCCTATAATACAAATTATTTACAAAGCAAAGGGAGTTTTTCCTTGCCCCTGATTCTCATGGATGCTTCCCGTACTTTCTGTAAAGCGCCGCGAGACAATTTACTGTATTTGAGCGCTCTACAGATAAAATTGAATTGAATTGAATTGAATTGAATTGTCTGTTCCCAGCTATCGGGCGCCTATGGGGCCATAGTCAGGACCACAGCTCTGAGATTGAGGACATGCTGACAGAAAGTGCTGCCCAGAAAGGGGTTTGTGTTCACGGAGTGAAGGAGCTGCTGACTGAGTCATCTGTACGGTGGCAACTCTTAACCGTCATTGTCACTGCCACTACACTGCAGCTGTGTGGGATTAATGCTGTAAGGCTCTTTTGCTATCATAATAATGTATTGATGTTAGTTATTAATATGTAGCTAATTTTGTATAAAAGAATTTATTAGTATAGTACTGTGGCCACGCACATCCTTTACACATCCTTTACGTTTTTGGATGGGTGCTGGATCAAAGTAAAATGTACTTGTCAATAGTAAGATGGTCCGCACACCAATATTTTTGTTCCCTTCTTTTTTTATTATTTTGTTAGCAACGTTTCGAGCGTTTGCTCTTCTTCAGGCTGAAGAAGAGCAAACTATTTACAAATATAAAAGAATTTAAACATAAAAAAATATTTTGTTTTGCAATTGGCTACAAAATAAAAGACATTAAAAGGTCTGTTATTTGCCAAAATGATCCTACAATATCAGTATATGTATATACGGACATACATATATATATATATATACATACTGTACATACACATTCTGTGCATTTGTTTGTGAGTATTCACATACAACCCAACCCGACAAGGACACACACACATATAACAATACACATACTGTGTGTGTGTGTGTGTGTGTGTGTGTGTGTGTGTGTGTGTGTGTGTGTCTTCAGGTGTACCTGTACTCATATGACGTGTTCAGAGCAGCGGGAATCCCATCCCACCAACTGCGCTATGCAGCTCTTGGGACTGGCCTCTGTGAGATAGCCACCTCCATCGCCTGTGTGAGTCTCTCTTCTCTTCTTCCTCCTCTCCTCATCCTCTTCATCCGGCTATAGTGTCTAACTCTTCAAATACTATCACACCAACCCAACCCCTTCTTCCTCTCCTCATCCTCTTCATCCGGCTATGCTCAATGGTGTTTTTGCCCCCAACGACACTTTCCAGGCAGCACAGCCTAAAAGGCACTACCTTTATCCTATTCCTAACCCTAACCACTTCAATCCTCATTCTAACCCTAAACTGAGGGGAGTAGTTACCTCACTCACGTCAGATGTAGCGCTACGCGCGAACATCTGATCCTCAGCGATAGACGAGTTATTTCAGGAGCCAGAAATCCTTGAATCTAACTGGACAAACGGCTTGTCCATCAATTTAATTGACGTACACTTCAGCCAACCACATCGAAACCAACCGTTGACGCTGGTTACGTTTGTTGGATTGGTTGGATTCAAAACCGTTGCTTCTTCGCTATGACACACCCTCTACAGCAGCCAGCAGCCCTGATTGGTCCGGTTAGAGAATATTTGGCTTGAAATCGCTCTGAAGGGCTTCAACATCAGATCGTTGCGCGGAAGTGCCTTACGAAAGTTACGTAGCGCATCATCTGACGTGAGTGAGGTAAA